>JAAFCF010003059.1:4158423-4173116 GCA_013389785.1 Helicorthomorpha holstii
CAGTGGTTTCAATGGACATTTGTCTCGTTTCTTTTTTAGTAATAAAATAATGAGACTAAATTGCATTTGATTGCATGCAAATTTGTCTCGTTTCTTAACTTAAATTTTGTTATCTTTTTACAAGAAAATTAACTTCAAAATTATCCAAAAAAGAAATGAGACTTAATTGCAGTGGTTTCAATGGACATTTGTCTCGTTTCTTTTTTAGTAATAAAATAATGAGACTAAATTGCATTTCATTGCATGCAAATTTGTCTCGTAAAAAGATAACAAAATTTAAGTTAAGAAACAAGAAAATTAACTTCAAAATTTTCCAAAAAAGAAATGAGACTTAATTGCACTGGTTTCAATGGACATTTGTCTCGTTTCTTTTTTAGTAATAAAATAATGAGACTAAATTGCATTTGATTGCATGCAAATTTGTCTCGTTTCTTAACTTAAATTTTGTTATCTTTTTACAAGAAAATTAACTTTAAAATTTTCCAAAAAAGAAATGAGACTTAATTGCAGTGGTTTCAATGGACATTTGTCTCGTTTCTTTTATAATACTAAAATAATAAAACTAAAGCGTGCAAATTTGAATCGTTTCTTAATTTGAATTTTTTTTTTATTCGTTCACAAAAAAATCAATTCCACAATTTTCTAAAAAAGAAATGAGACTCAATTGCAGTGGTTTTAATGAGCATTTGTCTCGTTTCTTTTTTTAATATTAAAGTATTTGTTTTTTAATTGCAGCATTTGAAAATACAACTAATAACTCAGACACCCTGTATAATGCAATGTAAATATAATTATTACAGGGTGCGTGCTATACAACATACACAATATTAGAAAAACTATTGTTAGCAAACGCACTCTGTACAATGTAATTCCAATGACAATGTACAGAGTGTGTTATATTTATTTGAATTAAAATTAAAAAACAAATTTACTTATAATTTATATTAAATTGCTCTTACTAATTAACTTACTAGTAATTTTCTTAGTTCTTAAAGTTGCAGGACAATTTTGTAAGGAATTGCCAAGCCAATTGCCAAAATTGCTAACAAAATTTGAAATTTCATGACACAAACTAAAATAATAAAAAAAACGACTGTTATTCAATTACAAGTTTTTATAATTAAGAAATTCATGGCTTTACCTGTCTGGAATATCTTGAATTGTCGATGGAATTAAAACGTCATTGATAATCTGATTTTAAAACATAAAATAGTTAATTAAAGCTAAAATTTCCTTTATTTTAATGTGTCACCTTGTACAACATGACGTCACAGATGGCGACCAATTTAGCCACTGCTTCCTGCTGCAACAAGAACCACATAAGTGTTGGCATTTCTCGCCAAAAGTGCAACAGGAGGTTCTCAATCTAAATTTAACAAAAGATTTAGTTGCAGAATTAAAAACTCAGACACCCTGTAGACCTCCATTGAAAATACATTATGTACAGGGTGTCAATCATGGTTCAAAGTAGAAATGGGTGATATCATAAACATTTCGATATATTTCAGCATTTCAATATATTTTAAATATAAAAATCAATTTAAATACAAATTTGCCTTGTTTATTTATTTTTTCTAAAAGTTGAGACTGAGTTATCACCTGTTGAAAAGTGACCGCAACAACAGCGTCCAAAATGAGCTGACAATGCGCCTTGTACATCACTAAAAAAGTCTTCAACTAAAAATAACACAATAAAAGTGTTTATGATTTTGCTATTGTTTTTCATGTTTTGTTAAAAAAAAAAAAACGGATTAACTGTGATAGGATTACTTGGTCTAAATCCAAAGTCAATGGCTCTTCTTCAGATACCAAGAACTCTTCAATTCTTGGAAATTCAGGCAGCAGACGACACACCCCCTCACTTTCGTCCAAAACACCAGCACACATCACCCCTTCCTACATTTTAAACAAAAAAACAGCAAAATATAACAAACAGTTCATAATATTCACAATTGGAATCACGGACACCCTGTATCCCATGTATTTTCAATGGGAATTATACAGGATGTCAGTTAGAACGTCTTAGCTAAGCTTATTGCACTTGCATCTGTTTTCACTTTCACTCTTGAAAATCTGTAAAATTAAATAAATTCAAAAAGTTATCTGAAAATGTTTTTAATACTATAAAACCTTGATAATCCACTTCCAACATATGTTTGCTGGTAATACTGAGAACTTTGCTTAATTCCGATTCCATAATAGTGATATCTATTTGGTGAAATCAAAAACAATCGATTATTTAGCGATGTTTTGATGTTTATATCGATATAGTGAAATATTGAACTGCATATTTTCTTATAATATTTTGATATATCGAGTTAACAGCTCAAAATTTGAATTTAAAGACACATCTTAAGCTTAATAAGAGAACTCAATTAATTGATGAGACAAACTGTGATTCAAACCAATGTAAATTAGTCTCATCATTTAAAAAAAATATAGAAACGAGACAAATCGTCATTGAAATCAATGTAACTCAGTCTCATCACTTTAAAAAAATGAAACAAATTAAAAAATAAGACAAATTAAGAAATGAGACAAATTATCGTTGAAATCAATGCAACTTAGTCTCATTACTTCAAGAAAAATAAAGAAACGAGACAAATTGTTATTAAAACCAGTGTAAAACAGTCTCATCACTAAAATTTATTGAAAATCTATCAATTGATTAAATATCGAACTTAAGCAATATCTCACAATCCTTATACTTTGACCTCTAACCTTGACTGCCCTCTGGTTCCTAAACGACGTGTAGTTAACGTTGGAAATTTCTGTCGAATTATCTATTAAAACTCAAACATTTAAATTCCATTCTGAGTGACGTAATATGACGATTACTTTTCCAAAAGTCGCTGGTCCAACGGAAGTGAATCCGTTTTTGGAGCAAAAGTCTTGGTAGTGTTGATAGAGAAGACATCTTGGGACACAAACACCTTCACACCATTCGTAATTACACTCAACCCTATCAATAACAATAAAGTATTAACAGCCTCAACGGACACCCTGTAAAAAGCCCATTAAAAATACATGGGATACAGGGTGCCACCGACACTCATTTTTCAATCAATACAAATGTCACTGACTGACACCCTGTACTTCACCAATTGATTTATACATGCAATACAGGGTGTCAATGTTATTAAATTTTAAATACACAGCTACATAGCTTATAATGACCATTGTAAAGTTGCTGACAATTGAAATTGCTTGTCCCATTCAACTGAACCAGAAAACTCCATTGAAAAAACTGGTTGGATAATTCACTTACAGGTGTAACAACTCAATTGAGGTTAATAAAATTTTGTTGAAAAGCTCATACTTTTACCTGAAAATGATAAGAAACACACACGACTCCACCCTTTTTACACAAAATGGGCGGCGGAAACACTTACAAAAATCACAACAGGTTTACAAGTGATGAAAAAATAAATATTTGATTTTATAATATCGGCGGCTTCCTTTGAACAAATTAAAAACCAAATTTTTCTCTGTTACTCTGAATTACCGGTAGGGTTGGTAGTGAAATATCAAACTGTATATTGAATTTCAATATTTCGATATATCGATTTAATGTTTGGATATTGAAATCTTAAAATACATTAAGACACTTGTAAGTTAATTTAATAAAACACGTCCCAACTTTATTTGATTGTCAGCTAAATAATGAGACAAATCGTTATTCAATTCAATGTAAACAAGTCTCATCACTTTAACAAGAAAGAAAGAAATGAGACAAAGTGTCATTGAATCCAATGTAAATCAGTCTCATTACTTAAAGAAAATTAAAGAAACGAGACAAATCTCAATGTAAACTTGAAAACAAGGTATAAAAGGTATTTTTTTAATAATCACAAACATAAGTTTACATTACCTTGATGTTCTTAGACCCAATAATACCGCTCACATAAACTTGTCCCACGGTCATGGTCATGGTCAAGATTTTGCTTTTCTATCAGCCAAATTCCAATTGTTAAGTTCTGCAAGCAAACTACTGTAATTTCCACCAATCATGGTTCTGATAATTAGCTTTAATTGAACTTTATCATTTTTTTCTTATGATTTAACTGACCTTCTGACTAATTAAATCATTAAATTAAAAAACTATTTTAGTGTCAATATATGCAGACCATAAAAATTGCATAACTAAATGTTGGTATTGTTTAGTGCAATTAAAAAGTGGAGCCATTTTGTTTGCTCTTTTAGTAATGGACTCATTAACTGACTAATAAGTTTACTTTTGTGAAGATAAAAGTTCCAGCTGTTGCCATTTTATAAATAAGAATAGCAAGAGCTACAGGACAATACTTGCCACATATTCAAAGATACAAAATATAAGAAAAAAACAGTAGTTTCAGATTGAGAAACAAAATGCTGAAATATTTGTTGCTTTTTAACTTGATTTTAGTTGTCAAAATGCAAGAAGATGAAACTGAGACAATTTGTATTAACGGAAGTTGTAAGAAATACCTGATTATTCGAAGTGGAAGATTTAGGGCTTCTTGGAAAGACTGGGACGAATATTTAAAAAACACTAAATGTAAGCATTTTTAAATTATGAGACTGAATTACATTAGTTTCAATGACGATTTGTCTCGTTTCTTTATTTTTTTAAAGTGATGAGACTGAATTACATTAGTTTCAATGATGATTTGTCTCGTTTCTTTATTTTTTTAAAGTGATGAGACTGAATTACATTAGTTTCAATGACGATTTGTCTCGTTTCTTTATTTTATTTAAGTGATGAGACTGAATTACATTAGTTTCAATGACGATTTGTCTCGTTTCTTTATTTTATTAAAATATGAGGCTAAATTTTATTGGTTTCAATGACTATTTGTCTTGTTTTTTTATTTTTTTAAAATATGAGGCTAAATTTTATTGGTTTCAATGACTATTTGTCTTGTTTTTTTATTTTTTTACAATATGAAGCTAAATTTTATTGGTTTCAATGACTATTTGTCTTGTTTTTTTATTTTTTTAAAATATGAGACTAAATTTTATTGGTTTCAATGACGATTTGTCTCGTTTTTTTTATTTTATAATATGTTGAGATTAAACTACATTAGCTTCGATGACGATATGTTTCATATATTTATTTTTCTTAAAACGATGAAACTAAATCACATTGATTTTAATGACAATTTATCCCGTTATTTATATACATATTTATAACATTGTTTTTCTATTGCAGTTACTCCTGATTGTCTATCAACTGACTGTGGTGGATTGGTCGATGGCCATTTGTGTCCATTTTTCAACAAGTCTAATTTTTTTGAAAACGTCATTTCCACTTTTAGCAGTTGCATGAAGCAACCAATCTGCAACTTAACCCTTGACCCCTTCCGTCTCGATCGCCCAAAAGAATATTTTGAGCATATATTTAAAGTAACAGATCAATGGGGCCTTGAGTCTTTGAATGGCTCTGATTTCCACTTGTTTGCTTCCGGTTTTTCTAAAGTCTTTTTACGCAATGCTTTTGTACCAGAATATTTAAACGACCAAACAATTGTCCCAATTACTCTTGGTCTTAATCACAACAGTGATTCGAAAATCTGTGGGAAATTCAAATTCGTTCCAGGGCCTAGAAATACGAATTTGTTTAAATTAAATTTAGTAGGTAAATTGGCCAATTGGACCGACGCTTGTCTAATTATGAGTTCTAATAACAACCATGGTCGTGGTAATATGCATTATTTAACTATTCAAGTTGACGCAGTTTTGGTCAAGCAAACATCGTCTTATGACAATGGACTTCCAGACAATCTATATAATCAAATTTCAAAAAACACTAAGAAGTTTGCTAGGAAGGATAAATGTAAAGAAATCAAAGCGCTGTTTGAGAAAGTTGTTAAAGTTGCACTTAACAAATGCAATTAAAAAAAGTCAAACTGTCAATAAAGAAACGGGAATAAATTGCATTGATTACAATGCATATTTGTCTCGTTTCTTTATTGTTTGTATTAATTTGTGTGTGCACATATCTTATGATTGATCATTAAATTAATAAATGTTATAAACCATCTAAGTAATACTGTAAAATATTAAGTAACAACAGTTACTTTATAAAAGTTAAAACACTAATAAAAGTTCATTGAAAGAGTTAATCACTATAAAAAAACTAATCACTTAAAAAGTTAATTACTAAAAAAAATTAACCACAAAAAGAAAATTAATCACAAAAAAATGTTAATCATAAATAAAATTTAATAAAAAAGTAAGTAACAAAAAAAATAAATAAAGTAATGAAACCAACAAATAAATCATTTCTTTAAAAAAAAATAAAAACAAGACAAATCACCATTGAAACAAACGTAATTTTGTCTTATTCAAACTGACAATAAAGAAGCAAAAAAATATTGTATTGCTTACAATTGATATTTGTCTCGTTACTTTATTTCCAGTATTGATTTAGGTGTATACATAGCTTATGATTGATCATCCATTTAATAGTTGTTATAAATCAAAATTAGCAATAGTTAATTAACTTAAAAAAGTTACTTTTATTTCTCGATGTAATAAGTAAAGTTATGATGTAAGAAAACTATTGAAATTTTTTTTTCATAATTTGTTTTCCTGAAATTTCCTACTGTACATAAAAATGTATATCTATTTAAACACCTTAAAACAGCTTGACTACCTCAGCAAAGATTCAGCTTTTAAAATCCCTAATCTATTCAAAGAATGCATACTGTGTGACCATCTGGTATCCACTGTTGCTGGTTGTAAAATTACATCATCAGTAAGATGCAAGATAATTTTGTATGTATTTTGAGTTATTAATGTGTCTTTATCTGTCAATGGTTGACAAAATAAAAAATCTCCATAAAAACCAATGACAAATTGCCTTGTTTTTATTAAACATTAAAGAAACGAGACAAATATCTACGTAAACGTATTTGAAATACTCTCAGTTACTAACAACATTAAAGAAACAAGACAAATCTTCATAAAAACCAATAGCAAATAGTCTCGCGTCTTAAATAATTAAAAAAACGAGACAAATCGCCAAGAAAACCAATGTGAAGTAGTCTCACTTGATTACAACATTAAAATAACGATATTAAATTACATTGTTTTTATGTAAAAGCATGTAATTGTATCAAGACAGGTAAGACTGGTAAATTTGCGCATTTTATATATATTTTAAAAAAATATTTATTTTTAAATTTTAGATTTACAGTGTTCAAAGGACATCTAAAGAGCATATGAAACAATGACACTTGAGTTTTGGTAAGAAAAAAACTACATTGAGTGCCTATTTTCTATACATAAACATGGTTTATTTAGCATAAAGTGACCATTTGAATTTAGTAAATGCATTAAGCAAATGTTTGTGTAGGACCTTCTTCTGCTTGCTAGATGACATTTCTAATAATTTTTGCAAAAAAAACCACATTTAAACAATTTTTCATTTTTAAATGTAAAAAAGTGAAATGTTCATTAAATAAATAAGAATTACAAATATTTTTTAGGAAGAAATGACTAGAAATTTATTGATCAAAACAGTAAGTAAAATGGCAGAACTCTCTTTTATAGTAACTTAATCTTACTTTTAAGAAATGACCACACTTTTTTTGTTTTCTTTTTAATGCAATGCCATAGGTTCTTAGCAGTTTGATATCTACGCCACTGAATAAAACAAACAATTGTATATAATTTGAAATGTAAAAGTTTTAATATTTTACATTTTTTTACCTTGTTTATTATCAAGAAAAGATAGAGAGCAAATGCCACTGGAAAAGCTAGCAATACGAGAGTTGACAAATTACAGCCTCCAATTTTAAAGGAACTGTCTGTTGTTTCTTTTAATTGAATAGTCGAAACTACATTAAGATATTCCCAACAGTTTGAATTAATCATAAAAAGTAGAAATAAAATGATGAAAATACCGTCAACAGCAATGTGAAAAATTAAATCCCCATTCATAAAGGCGTTTTGAGAATTAATTGATGGATTTCCATGAGATTTAGTCGTACTACAGTCACATGGCGATTGTCCATTTGTGGTGGGTATGCATTTGGATTGTCCAACTAAGTCTGTATTAGCAAACTGAACCACAGTTTTGTCGGCATCTACATTGCAATACAACTGAAAGCTAAAAAAATAAATAAAATTACAAGACTGGACTTACTTGTAATGCAGCAGCGTAAGGACAAGTTAACCAATAATAAAATCCAATGGTAATGCATAATTTTAAAATGACAGAAATTAACAAGATTGGTCTATAACTAAGATAATGTAACACCCACAAGCAATGCACGCAAAGCCACAAAAAAGTTACCAAGACATTTATCTTATCTTGGCTCACTTATCACATTATTTACGTTTCGTCATAATAAAAGGTAGTCAAGCTTATTTTACCTATAAAAAAGGTTAATAAGATAGTTCATTTTGTAAAAAAAAGGGTAGATAACTGTTGTAATGTACTGGTATATTAACAAACACTTTTTTTTATCAGTAAATACAAAATAAACAAAAATATATTTATTAACTTTAATTATAAAAACGACTTTTATTATTGTGCAGTACCTAATATTAGATGCAAAACACAATTAACAGTTTAAAAACTTAATTTTAAATTGAATGTATACAGTAGCATCCTGATATTACAAAACAATGTTGCAGTTCCAACTAAAGTATACACATTTCCATGCATATCTTTCCTTTTAATACAAAACAAAAACGTGCTTAACACGAAAAATGTTTGCTTTTCTACTAAATCCAAAAATGTAGTAAAAAATTAAAATTTTAAAGTTTTTATAAAAACAAAACCCAATTCAATTCTTCTTTGTTTTTATAAAAAAAAATTAAAATTGCATTGCTTTTTGTTAAATCCATACTTTCATGAACGGTACATGCACAAAATGAAGGGCCGGCTTTCCATATTTTTTTAAAAATATGGAAATTTTCTAAAAAAAAACCTTAATTTGGAAGATCTCAGGACCGGTACACACGCTGTACCTGGGTTTCTCCGGCTTGAATGCATACCGGTAATATTTTCAAATGTAAATTGTGTTTATAAGATAATTTACTCTAAGAAATGTCATTTTAGTGAGAATATTTTTGTATATTTTGGTTAATAGAAAAGCCTTTTAAGATAAAGAAAAATCTTAGTACCAACCATTTCGTCTTACATAGTTTCTACTGTAGTTCCAATGTTTTTGGAATTTTCAATGTACAGTATTCTTAAATGAAACCCTTTGTGAACAAGATAGTTGTTATCCTTTTAGATCTTCTCCTGACAACTTATTTTCATAAGACAAAGGTCGTAGAAGATGAATTCTGTATGACTCCAATTCAAATAAATGGCTAACAGTGCAAATTCATTGTTTTTCACAGACTTTAATTAAATGTTAAGAACTCAACATTTTCATTAACAAAAAATAAATTTGAACAGATTTCAAGAGCTTTTTGATTTTCAGATTGAGAAATAAGTTGTCTTTTGTTTCCCATATTTATTAAAAAAAAGTAGTATTGTAGATCTTTGTAGCAATTCTATTAATTTTAATATAATGAAATTATCAGGCCATTCAGCACATAATAACAAACTTATTTTATAATTTTTTGTAAACATAAAATCTTTACATACTGTAATTTTTTTAATAAAGTTTTAACTTGGTTGAAAAGCGCTTTTTGTTTCAATGCAAAGGTTATCATGTGTTACTTAACTCTAGTTTTTGTCATTTTTAACCGTTTAAAATGTGGATCAATTCTTGTTTATATCAATTGAACAACATTAATAGATGTTTTATCTAAGTTTCGATAAAAAAATAATAAAAAACAGACCTCTCACAACACTGCCTTTCCAATAAATTTGAATGAAAAAAAAAAAAAAAAAAAAACTAGTGTTTTTTGTAACCGGTTGACGAAGCAGAGTATACAATTAAAAGGGGATTTTCTGTTGTTTTTTTTAATTGAACAGTTAAAGTAAATGTCTTGATAATGACTGTAGTTAAAAAAAGTAACAAAATAAATTGTAACTCAGTTTTATCACTTTAAAAAAATAAAGAAACGAGATAAATCTACATTTAAACGTATGCCATTTAGTTTCATTTCTTTATTAATGAAAATTAAATATATCATTTCTGTAGTTGGCATAAGACCAATGTACACTTTATGTACACTTAAAATTAAAATATCTTTACACTAATGTAATATTACTTTGTACAGTGGAGAAAAATATTGAAATACTAAAATCTATTGATATTTTAAATTAAAGAAGAAGAAATTAATTTTCTTGTTTAACTTTAACACTAAAGAACTAAACAAGATTTTTCATTTTCAGCTGCAGTTAGCTGCTCTACGAGTTCTTTAAAAAAATATGCCATGCCATAGACTGCATGCCAAAACCAATCAAAATGGTAGAATTAGTCAACTAATTTGCAGCAACTATGTAAATATTAACTGTAGACAAAATGTCATGCAAACTTATTATTTTTTAATTGGTTAATTCAAACTATATGAAGCTTTGCTAAAGTATTATTTTGCCAGATGACCACATGGCCTTTCATTAAAGAAATTTCAATGTAAAGTTAATGTATTATTGTGGATTGTAACTCGGCCATTGGAAACCGCTGTTTGAAGTCCTTTAGGCAAAGATGATGAATTCACATTGTGTTTACGAATGCTCATTATGGCCAGAGTTTGCAATGATGGAACCACATCCGCTACAAACATCACTCTATGAGTCGTTATATACATTGTTAATAACCAACATATTAAGTGCTGTATTGCTTTTATACGTGAACTTTATAAACAAAAACACTTTGCCATTTGCAATGCAGTGAGTTGTGTAGGAAAGCCAACGTAATTCATCCACAAACCACGTACATTTAAATAATCCAACTTTAATGTTGTAACTGAATTTATAGTTCTGGTTAATATTGTGCACGAGGAGCCACACGTTGAGTCCACTGCATGACCAGTTTCTCCTCAAATTAACAACACTGTAAAAATATTTCAACTCTCCTTTCAGGCAGTCAAGACAATAAGAAGTCAGAGCAATTAAGTGAACCAAAGCTTTCTCTACCAGTATGTCAGGAATTCCCGAAGTTGGCGCTGCAGTGATCCAGGGGGTGTCATTGTAAATCTTACTTCTATGGATGCCACTCCCCCATGCACTACTATTAGTGAAACAGGTCACGTGTTTTTTTTCTGTTACTGAAACTGCTTTCAAATTCACTTTGTTTAGGGTAGTTTAGTTTAATCAGGTTGAGTTAGGTTAGTGTAGTCAGGTTGGGTTAGGTCCTTCAATTAATAATAAGTCACTTATTATTGAGTGAAAATAGCTGAATTAGCTAATGTTTTAGCTGCTTTTACTAAATACTTAACTAATGCAAATAATATAATGATGTGTACTTGTCTATTATTTAAAAATTTTGTAAATTATTTTGAAAAATGGTTTCTCTAAAATGTATTTGCAAAATTAATGACCTAAATTAGGGACTTGTATGGAAAAAGGGTTGCAAATTTAAAAAAAAAAAAGGAAACAAAAGCGCTTTTTTTCTTGTGAGGGAAAACCAGGAAATGAATAAAAATTTACCCGGAAGTATTCCCTTTGAAAAACTTTATAAAACTTTAAAAATCAAAATTAGAAAACATTAATTGATTTTATTTATTCAATTTATGAATTGTATTTAATAATTGAGACTTAAACGCATTAGTTCGAATAGCAATTTTTCCCGTTTATTGTTTTCATCTTTAAAAAGTTGTTCATCTGGGTAAATGCAATTACAGTTAATTATACAAATCATAATAGAAAATTACAATAAAAAAACTAAGAAAAGCAATTATTTTTAAACAACTTATCTTATATTTAAACGACTCCACCGTTTAGAGTCGAGTCGTTCATCTCTAGTTGACTGTGTTTTTCATTTGTTTAACATTATTTAAGAGAAACGGTAGCTTCTTTTGAAAAACTTAAGAAAAAATGGCGTTGCATTGGACTTTACAAGAAGTTACCCTCAACTATGATCAGCAGTTTTTTAAAAATTGTGAATGTAAAAATGGCTTAGTTAAAGACAAATTGTACATCTTCATTCAAGATTATAATGGATATTTATCAATAAGGTCTGTAGACTTGGACACTTTTAAATGGACACCAATTTATGATGGAATTGATCTCAATATTGTTAATGATGTTTTCGTTCGACGTGGCTGGGAAAAAACTGAGGTTAAAGACACTGAAATTTACTTTGAAAACTCATCCTACGTTTTTGACACTGCAACTAACAAATGGTCATTGAAGCCTCGAGAAACAACTAATCTGAGATTAAGATTTCCGAAAGAGAATAATAAATGCTTTAACTATAAATCTAATTATGAAGTTAAAGTTGGATCATTTAAAAGTGTGTGGTTGATGGATGAAGACCATTATCTTCTCTTTGCCATTTGCAATGCAATGAGTTTTAAAGTGTTTGTGTTTATGAATTGGGATTCATTTCATTCGTCAAAACTAAACATGTTTATTATAAACAATGGTGTGGACATACAAAGATTCAAAATAATGTCTGATCAACTAATGTTTGTAGCTGATTTGGTTCCTTCATTGGAAACTATGTGTTTAATGAGCATTCATAAACACAATGTGGATTCATCGCCTTTGCCCCAAAAACTCCAAAGAATGGTTTCTTATGGTCAATTTACAAGGAACAATTATACTTTAACTTTACATTGAAATATATGTTTAATCAAAGGCTATGTGGTCAATTGGCTTTACTGTAGCAAATCTTTTTCTATTTTGCGTTTAAATAAACAATCAAATAAAAACCAGGAAATGAGTGAAACTTTACCCGGAAGTATTCCCTTTATAATTTATGAGTCAAGAAAAGCTTTATAAAACTCTTAAATCTAAAAAGTCAAAATTAAAACACATCAACTGATTTTACTTATTCAATTTATGAATTGGTATTTAATGAGTAAGACTAAAACGCATTCGATCTAATGGCGATTTGTCTCGTTTATTTTCATAATGAAAAAAATAGGTCAAATAAATGTGTCATGATTTTATTTGGCCTTTTATAGCTTTGAGAAAAAAAACAGCTTTAGCATTGAAAAAATATTCATTTACTTTAAGGTTAATTTAAAGTAATTAATATCCAGGACACAAACAATGGTTACATTTAATGTTTTCATATATTGAAATCATCGTATTAATTGACTGTTATTGAAAAACAAAATAAATTTAAACTACAAAGTGACAAATCTTTTACTTAATTTCTTAATCTTTTACTTTAATTATAATAAGATTTACTCTATAAGATTTTTGCAATTAAAAATTACAATGTAAGCATAAATAATAATTAATATTTTTGCTTTTTAAATGTAAAACTAAGACGTAGGATTTCAATTAAAAGCAGCTGTTGAGCTTCTCTGCTCACCAGACGGCGCTGAAGTGAGATGGGAAAAGTGACCTAAGCAAATACGATAAAGGTGACTCAAGTGAGGAGTTGAAGGTAATTGCTGTTTAGCTGCTAAGTAGAAAGAACCTAAGCCCTTTTCTTGTGAGTTAAATTTTAAGTGTGAGTGTGAAGTTCTAATTTGTTCAAATCGGAAAACATGGCGTTGCTTTGGACTCATTATAAAGCTCCTGAACTTATTTTTAATGACTACAAAGTGAGAAATGCGGTTGGAATTGGCCAATACATTTACCTGTTCAACGATAGTCACCAAAATTTTAGTTTTTGCACACGGTCCCATAAAAAGTTAGTCTGGCCCTGCTGTTTAGCTAAAATACATTGTGTACTGTAAGTTACTACTAATTTCAAATCCCACAACCAACATTTTTTTTAATCAGTAATAAAAAATTCAAAACGGTATTTTTTAAACATCAGCAGGGCCGGCATGACTTTTTGCAGAGCCAAAAACTAACAAAAAACAAAAAAAAAAATTTAAAATCCTTATAAAAAAATTTTTTTTAACAAATTTTTCTATCAGCCAAATTCCAATTGCTAAGTTCTGCAAGCAAACTACTGTAATTTCCACCAATCATGGTTCTAAAAATTAGCTTTAATTGAACTTTATCATTCAAATTGGAAATTGTATCATTTTTTTCTTATGATTTAACTGACCTTCTGACTAATTAAATCATTGAATTAAAAAACTCATTAAAACTAATTTAGTGTCAATATATGCAGACCATAAAAATTGCATAACTAAATGTTGGTATTGTTTAGTGCAAATAAAAAGTAGAGCCATTTTGTTTGCTCATTTACTAATGGACTTATTAACTGGCTAATAAGTTTACTTTTGTGAAGATAAAAGTTCCAGCTGTTGCCATTTTATAAATAAGAACAGCAAGAGCTACAGGACAGTACTTGCCTGCCACATATTCAAAGATACAAAATATAAGACAAAAGTATTAGTTTTAGATTGAGAAACAAAATGCTGAAATATTTGTTGCTTTTGAACTTGATTTTAGTTGTCAAAATGCAAGAAGATAAAACTGAGACAATTTGTATTAACGGAAGTTGTAAGAAATATCTGATTATTCGAAGTGGAAGATTTAGGGCTTCTTGGAAAGACTGGGACGAGTATTTAAAAAACACTAAATGTAAGCATTTTTAAATTATGAGACTTAATTACATTAGTTTTAATGACGATTTGTCTCGTTTCTTTATTTTTTTTAAGTGATGAGACTAAATTTTATTGGTTTCAATGACGATTTGTCTTGTTTTTTTATTTTTTTAAAATAT
>JAAFCF010003059.1:4184203-4198883 GCA_013389785.1 Helicorthomorpha holstii
AAAACACCGTAATTAATATATTTAATTCAAGTAATTGTGTATAAATAATGTACCGGTATATAGTGAATAATTTTAAATAAAAAAAAATTGTTAGCAACAGGATTTGAACTCATGACCTCCACACACCCACACCAAAGCCTTAACCACTACGCTACACAGATTGCTGTAAGAAAGCATTCGTTAAAACCTAACCTAACTTATCCTAAACCAACATGATTAACCTAACCTAATCCAACATGATTAAACGCACCTACCCTAACGCTAACCTAAGTGAATTTGAAAGCAATTTCAGTAACAGAAAGAAATCACGTGACCTGTTTCACTAATAGAAGTGCGTGGGGGAGTGGCTTCAGTTGAAGCCTGCAATTTACAATCACGCCTTCCGCTCTAACTAATGGCTTCTCACTGCGACACTACTGATCACACGGTACAGAATACTGTATTTATAAAAGTCAAGAGTGCCATGTGCTACACAAACATTCGAAGTTAAGTCGTCAAGTAAAGTCGGTTATTTAAACCAAGAAATTATAGTTTGTTTTATATTTTACTGGATTTTAACTAAATTTAAATCTCAAGTACTGAAACAATGGATTCACATGGATTAATGGATATTCCTGAAAGTGAATTAAGAAGATTGTTATTAACCAAGGAAAAAGTAGTAGCACGTGAGCCATCAATATTCACAGCAATCAGACTTGGATGGGTCGATATTGTAAAGCAATTAATTGAAAAAGGTAAATCAATGAAACACAATTAACATCATAAAATGCAAAGTTGAAAGATTTTTTTATTAAATCCATTGGTTGAGAAATAGAACGTTTAACGGCTATGCCTAATCAGTACGCTTTTCACAGCACGTGATTCTAACTGTTAAAACAAACTTTAAAGAAACAAAACAGGTCATTGCTAGAATATTCTAAAAAATAACACTCAAAATGTTCGAAATTAAACACTGCATTAAATATTCTAGAGAAAAAAAACAAAGATTTAAAATGTTCGAAAAAAAAAAAAAAAAACACTTAAAACACTAAAAACATTTTTACACGTGCATAAATTGATTTTTCATTTATCGAATTTTTTTCAGAACGTTCGAAACATTCATTTCCAACACAAAATTTATTCTAGAAACTTCAAAGCCATAAAAAATGATCATTGTTCTAATCAAAATTAACATTTAAATTTTCAGATTCATCTTTGTTGGATTACGAATTCGAAACAGAAGAGAATTACACACCTGCAACATATGCCATCAAATGTGAACAATATCACGTGTTCGAGTATTTGGTATCAGAAGGAGCAGAATTAGATATTGGATGGCCAAGCACAATTGAGCTTGTCTTTCAAAGTCCAGAAACAAAATTATTGGAAATTCTAATTAAATGCAGACCAAAAATGAATGCAATTGATGACCAATCTTATCTTTTGGATTTGGTTTATGATGCTACTGCAACAGGTGGAGATGAAATCATTGATAAACTCAATCTTATATTGGACACAGGAGTTGACCTGCTGACTTTGAGTAAAAGCATTTACACACCTTTTCATCATGCTATTGATTTAGATGACGATGAAATCTTGGAATGCTTATTGCAAAGTCTTACGAATGAAGGTAAAAAAATGGTTAATTTCATCATTGATTGGTTTTGTTTTGATTTAATTGATTTTTTTAGATAAAAAGAAATTAGTGACGTCAGATTTCAAAAGATCGGCTGACTTTAAGATAGACAAGGATTTTCAAGAAACAGTTGAAAACGTCTTTACATACGCGGCTGTTTATCATTCGATTAAGTAAGTTGTAACTCAATTCTAAGGCCTTTTGGTCCTTTGCAAAATTAAGTTTTACAGTGTCAATAAAGAAATGAGACTATATAACATCCGTTCCAATGGAGTTTTGTCTCGTTTCTTTCTTAAAATAAAGAAATGAGACTAAATCTCACCAGTTCCAATGGAGTTTTGTCTCGTTTCTTTCTTAAAATAAAGAAATGAGACTAAATCTCATCAGTTCGAATGGAGTTTTGTCTCATTTCTTTCTTAAAATAAAGTAATGAGCATAAATAGCATCAGTTCCAATGGAGTTTTGTCTCGTTTCTTTCTTAAAATAAAGTAATGAGACTAAATAGCATCAGTTCCAATGGAGTTTTGTCTCGTTTCTTTCTTAAAATAAAGAAATGAGACTAAATCTTATCAGTTCCAATGGAGTTTTGTCTCGTTTCTTTCTTAAAATAAAGAAATGAGACTAAATAACATCAGTTCCAATGGAGTTTTGTCTCGTTTCTTTCTTAAAATAAAGAAATAAGACTAAATAACATCAGTTACAATGGAGTTTTGTCTCGTTTCTTTCTTAAAATAAAGAAATGAGACTAAATCTTATCAGTTCCAATGGAGTTTTGTCTCGTTTCTTTCTTAAAATAAAGAAATGAGACTAAATCTCATCAGTTCCAATGGAGTTTTGTCTCATTACTTTTTTGTTATTCGAATTTGAAGTTGATTTAATGAACATTTTGCTTTGTAGCTGTTTGAATTTGTTGCTGCCATTGTTTGCTGACGTAGAAAGAACCAGAGTTTGCGCTCCTTCAAGTCCAATGTGCCCTTTCCACGCGGCCTTAATACTCTAGTAAAACAATTTGTCCATTTCCTAATCAATTGATCATTTTTTGCTTATAATTTTATATTTTATTTTTAAACAGTGGAGGCAATTGTACAACCATAATGGAAATCATCAGAATTTTAATGGAAAACCAATTTGACATCAAACGCTGCTCCTACCGTTTACACGACAGACACGAGTATGAAAGTCAACCAGAAAGTGAACGTCAGCCACTATCGCCCTCTGACGACAGCTGTTTTAGACATAAAAAATATTCGGTCCTTGCAAGTGTCGTTCATCATAGTCGAAATTATTACAACAATTACCATCAGTCATGGAAACCTATAGAAGAACTGGTGTCGTTCCTAATTGACAATGGAGCCGAAGTGAATCCTTCTTCTGATGACGAAATCCATCCATTGGCAGTGGCAATTGCCTTTAGATGTCCAGAACTGTGCAAACTGCTTTTAGCCGCAGGAGCAAATCCGAATGTCTTAATGGACGTTCATTACCAGGTTGGTTTATTCGAACCAGTCGTATTAATGGCCGCTTGTTTGAATCTGTCTGACATTTTATTTGATTTGCTGAAAGCTGGAGCAGATTTACAATTGATTCCTGAACATTTTTGGGAATTAATTAAAATCACAAGTCCATCTTGCTTTGAATGGTTAAAACAATTAGAAGGAATATTCGGTGGACAAACATTGAACCTTCCTCGTTCTACAAGCCAGACACCATCCAATTCGACCAAAATGATGACCATGGACTATTGCCAATTCAGCTATAAACCGATGACAGACAATGTCTTTTGTAAGTTAAAATGCAATTGTCCAATTGATGATGAAATTAAAAACCTGATTGATTTTAGGTTGCAGTTCAGGATTTACTTCGCTTGGACATCTTAGTCGAATTGCAATTGTCAAGCAGATCTTGAAAGCCAATGACCATCAACCTTATAAGCCTTTTGTTAACCAATTACCATTTCCAAAACCATTGAAACGCTATTTAGAATTCGAAGATGTAGAAATTTCAAATGAAAATTAAAAGTTTTTAAAAACCAAAATTGTGAAAAATCGAAATGTCCATTCGATCGATCGATTGCGAACAAACAGCAAATGAAATAAACACATGGTTTGGTCTCATAATTGAAATAAAATTAAAGAAATGAGACAAATGTTCATTAAAATCAATGTAAACCAGTCTCATCATTTAAAAAAAAAGAAATGAGACAAATCGTCATTAAAATCAATGTAAACCAGTCTCATTATTTAAAAAAATAAAGACATGAGACAAATCGTCATTGAAACCAATGCAACTCAATCTCATTATTTAAAAAAATAAAGAAATGAGACAAATCGTCTTTGAAACCAATGCAACTCAGTCTCATTATTTAAAAAAATAAAGAAATGAGACAAATCGTCATTGAAACCAATGTAACTCAGTCCTATTATTTAAAAAAATAAAGAAATGAGACAAATCGTCATTGAAATCAATGCAACTCAGTCTCATTATTTAAAAAATAAAGAAATGAGACAAATCGTCATTGAAACCAATGCAACTCAGTCTCATTATTTAAAAAAATAAAGAAATGAGACAAATCGTCATTGAAACCAATGCAACTCAATCTCATTATTTAATAAAAATTAAGAAATGAGACAAATCGTCATTGAAATCAATGCAATTCAGTCACATTATTTAAAAAAAAATAAAGAAAGGAATTTACTTGAGCAGTAATTTTCGTCACATGACGTACATCACTGCGTCACACATTAATTTGTACATCACGTGGTACAGAATATTTATAATGGTCAAGGGTGCATTTGCATTGTGCTACACAAACGTCCCAAGTTAAGTAGTCAAGTTAAGCGGTTATTTAAACCAAGAAATTATAATTGATTATTAGACATTTTACTGGATTTTACTAAATTTAAAACTGAAGAGCGGAAATGATGGATTTAGATAAATTAATGGAAATACCTAAAATTGAAGAAAGTGAGCTAAGAAGATTATTATTAATTAAGAAACAAGTAGTCGCACGTGTTCCATCGATATTCACAGCTGTTAAACTTGGATGGATTGATATTGTTTAGCAATTAATTGAAAAAGGTAAATCAAACATAATTAACATAAAATGCAAATGTTTAGAATTTTTTCTTAAATCCATTGGTTGAGAAACAGAATGTTTAACTACTGAGCCCTTTTCACAACACGTGGTTCAAAATTTTAAAGAAAAGAAAACAGGTTGTTAATAGGTCATTTCCTTACTAAAATAGAAAAGGCCTTTGAGGCATTTGTGAAAAGACCAGATGTCCTATTTTTGCAATAAAACTGACCTTTTGGAATTTCCATAGCACAATTTTACACTTTTAAAACTATTATTATTATTTTTTTTTAAAAAAGGAAAATTTTTTTAACTTAGAACATTTATATCTTTTATAATAAAAAGTAATAAAAAAGTGCTCTTAAATTTAAAACAAAAAAATTTTTTTTTACTTAAATTAAAAAGAAATCCTTAAAAAATCTTAATTGAGTATCAATGCTTAGAATGTTCTAAAAAAACAAAACACTTAAAATGTTCTAAAAAAACAAAAGAAAAAAAACACTTAAAATGTTCTAAAAAAACAAAACACTTAAAATGTTCTAAAAAAACAAAAAAAAAAAAAACACAAAAAATGTTCTAAAAAAAAAAAACAAAAAATGTTCTAAAAAAAAAAAAAAAAACTAAAAAATTTTCAAAAAAAAAAAAAAACACTTAAAATGTTCTAAAAAACAAAAATTTTCGAAATAAACACAGTGTGTAAAATAATGCGTAAAATGAAATCAGTGAGTATCTCAATCTTGTATTGGCCACTGGAGTTGACCTGCTGACCTTTGGTAAAAATCTTTATACGCCTTTTCATCATGCAATTGACATGGATAAAGATATCGTTTTAAACTTCTTATTGCAAAGACTTACAAATGAAAGTAAAAAAAATGATTAATTTCATCATTGATTGTTGTTTTTGATTTAATTGATTTTTTCTTAGATAAAAAGAAATTCGTGACATCAGAATTCAAAAAATCATTTTACATTCATCATAAAAATCGGTTTCGCAATGCTTCTGACAAATAACATTTTATAGAATCAGTTCAGAATGTCTTTACATTCGCGGTTAAACGGCATTCAATCAAGTAAGTCAAAATTAAATTATAAGACCTTTTGGTCTTTTGGAAAATTCGGGTTTTAAAAGTGTGAATAAAGAAATGAGACAAAATCTCATCAGTTCCAATGGCGTTTTGTCTCGATTCTTTCTTAAAATAAAGAAATGAGACTAAATCTCATCAGTTACAATGGAGTTTTGTCTTGTTTCTTTCTTAAAATAAAGAAATGAGACTAAATCTCATCAGTTCCAATGGAGTTTTGTCTCATTTTTTCTTCATTCAATTGTAAAGTTGATTTAATTAACATTTTGCTTTGTAGATGTTTGAAGTTGTTGCTGCCATTGTTCGCTGACGTAGAAAGAACCAGAGTTTGTGCTCCTTCAAGTCCAATGTGCGCTCTCCACACAGCCGTCAGTCAAACGAACCTTTAAAAGACCTAGTGTCATTCCTACTTAGCTGTGGAGCGGAAGTAAATCCATCTTCGAACGGCGATATTCATCCATTGGCAGTGGCAATTGTCTTTACACGTCCAAAACGGTGCAAATTGCTTGTAGCTGCTGGAGCAAATCCTAATTTTTTAACCAAAATTCACCCTTGTGTTCGTTTATTGGAGCCAATTATATTGATTCTTTCATCATTATATGTTAACGAATCTTTATTTGATTTGCTGAAAGCTGGAGCAGATTTACAATTGATTCCAAAATTTGTTTGGACATTTTTGAAACAATGCGATCCTTCTGAGTATAAATGGTTGAAACAACTAAAAGGAAATACATTTGGTGGACATGCGTTGAACCTTCCTACCACCCAAACACCACCTGGTTGGACCTAATTTGAAATCCCTGCATTCTGATTGGTCCATTTCAAAATCCCTGCATTCTGATTGGTCCATTTCAAAATCCCTGCAATCTGATTGGACGGTCTTAAATGGTACTATAACTACTATCGTATTGCCCCACGTTGGAAATCACTGGTTTAATAAATGCAGTTGTTGTTTGACTTGTAAAACATGTTGTTTAGAATACCGGAATTGTTCTTGTCATCATCACTATTGTCAGAAGATGAGGTTGACCAAAACCATTGAGGAAGCTTGGAATGCATCAGCATGGCACATAATTGGTTAAGGATGGTGTGGTTGTATCACTCAGCTATACTGCTATGTGGTGGTGGGTAAACATTGGTATGCTGATGGAACAAAACTCTATATCATTGTCAGTACACACTGACTATCTGTCAATGTAGCAGACGCTTGATCTGTTGATGGTAAACTTTAGACGCAATAAAGGCTTAATGTTTTTGGCTTAGCAGGTACACTGTGGTGACTTGCACAAAGTCATTGATGATGGAAAGAAAATAATGATTCTTCCCATGTGCTTCAATTGATGCTGGACCGCTCAGCTGTTAGCATATCTATGTTGTGTGTAAGTGTGAGGGTTAGCCAAGTATAACCCTGTCTCAAGCAGGAGACAATCGCACTTGTTGATCTAGGACCTAACCACCAAATGATTGTATTTGTCATGCGTGGGTGTATAGCTCTAACTTATGTTTGCATCATCCATAGAGGTTCCCATGTAAACCTATGGATAATTGAGCAAAATACCTAGCTTAAAATGTAGACTGTCCCATGCAATTATATGTCGCCATTGATGTTGTTGTCTACTTGCAGCGGCCATAAGGTCTGAAAATGTTTGCCAAATATTTTGGCTTGGTTTCTCCCTATAGCTGTGTCAAGTGTGTTTTTGTTATATATATATATGGAGCTCTTAATTTCCATTAAATTTACATAGAATTCCCTATAGACATAGTAAACTAAGTAAGAGGACTACACTAATTCACAATAAATACATCTATTATGTAAATTAGCACTTTCAACAAGTGCAATTGTCTCTCACATAAGACAATTTTATATTTAGCTAACCCTTGCTCATAATCACAATGCATAACATAAATAAGTTACTTGATTTAATAGTTTTTTATTTTAAAATCTGATATAATATACAATGGTATGAGAAGACCAGTTTGTATAGCAACTACAATATCTTTAAAAAGTAGTAATACTAACATTAACATAAATCAAAAGTATTAATAATATATAAAATCACCATTTTTTTTAAAACTTTCTGAATCTCATTTCTCGCCAATAAGCGATAGTCTATCAGAATGTTTGAATTGCATGTTATTGTTCTGGGTGTATTTGCTATATCAACTATTATTGAGCTAAGACTATTGATAACATTTCCAGTGCTGGTGATGATTATTCTAGTAATACTAATCTGCTTTCCCGCTCTCATAAATTGATTTCCAATTGTTGTCATTGATTGGTCATTCCTTTGGTTGTTTTCCCCACTTCAGTGCAGTTATCCCCAATATGACTACAGTATGTTTCCAGCTTTGGTTATGGTGTTTTCCACTACAGCCATATGGCTTCCAACTCTTCTTATTGTGGTTTGCGTTCTTATTATACTGTAGTACGTCCATGTTTGGTATCATCAGGCTTAATCAAGACATAAATGCCCAAACAAACTGTACAACTGCAGTTGCTTTCTACTGCCTAACCAATAAGTGTAAAGTGGTCTATCCTTCAATTTCCTAGGATTATCTTGGGCAATAAACTTTGATTGTGACAATGGAAACATATCTAAAGGATTATATACTGCAACAGTTGTCAAATGGTTAAAATTAACAGGGAGTTGGAAGTCATATTTCCCAGAAATGAAAGCTATCTGAACCTCCATGAACTGGTAATTGTTACATTTTAACTCTACTTTAAGTTGATACCTATTAGAGGAGGTGTCAAATGTTGGTCCTTAAAGAACTGAAACATATGGCGATGTAGTCAGTTGTGAAATTGGTCCTATTGCACAAATAGCACTTCCATTTGTCGATGCAATTTTCGAAAGCAAATATCTCAACTGTAATTTTTTCATGGTCCACATCTGGCAAAAGCAAGTAACCAAAAATAAAATAGATTTATGGATACTCTTGCTGTTGTACAAACAATCCCAATATAAACCAACAGGATAATCAGGTTTGAAATTTGCGTAAATCACTAGTTGAATGTCACTACTTAAGTTGTTTGGTACTTCATGCACTTCAACCATGTTCAAATGTGATTCTGGTTTCAAGTTTAAAGTTCAACTGCAATTTCTGGTCTAGATGTTGCAGTTGGATGAAGAACCAACTTGAATAGCCAAGTAGCAACTTCACATGAAAATTCTGAAGGCCTATTAAAATCAATTGAACACACTAGCATTTTAGGTTTAAGAAAATCTTCCTCTCCTTCTACACTTTTTTAAAAGATTCCTTTAATATTATAAATAAACAAGAAACTATTTCTTATATGTTTCATTCTTTCAATGATTCAATCATTTTCATATGATTGTAAAAGAAAATCACTGTCATGATTGATCTGATTTGCTTAATTGTAGCCACATCCATCAGAGACTTTATCCACAGAAGAACCAAAACATAATACCAATGACTTACTTGATTACTTGTTGTAATACACCTAAACTCACTTATAGTGAAGTGGCAAAAGTGGAATCATGTTAACATGAAGAAACATTTTTGTCCTGAATTAAAGTATAGATATTAAGCTTCTTCTGCCCATGGTAACTTTGAAGTTACAGCAACTTTGAGTTACACTTGAGTTGCTTTATTATACTGTAAATGGATGTTGAGGCATATTTGACATTGTAAACTCAATACAGGTAGTACAACTGCTGACTTCTCCATGTTTACTGATGATTTAACCCTCAAGCTACATGGAGTGTCTCTGAGACACTTTTTTCACTTTGAAGACAAATTGTATTAAAAATAAAAATGCAACAGCCTCCAAATTTTATTGTATTTAAGGTGTAATATACATAAAAAGAATTTAACTGGTGAAAAACTTTTCATGACTTGTTAATTTTGGTTAAGTGTTTTTACTAATAAACAAACTCAAAGTGTCTTCAAGACATGTATTTAATAAATAAGACCAAGAATGGAAATTTATTTTAATTTTTATAAACAAAACATGCCTATAAAAGTCATGTGACTAAGAATGAAAATAAAAAAATGTTATCTTGTAAATAAGTAACATGTTTAACTACACTTTTACTGTAGCTGACTGTGTGAATAATATTCAATTTTTCTTTGAATTACTGAAGCATTTTATGCTTTTATCGAAGATTTGAGGTTTGTTTAAATCAGGGGTCTCCAAACTTTCCAGCCTTCGGGCCATACTGATTACTCCAGTAAGTTCCGAGGGCCAAAACCATATTATCATTAATTATAATTTGCTTTAAAAAATATGTTCGCTAAAAGGCGTTTTCAAGTATGCTAGCTCTCCGCGGGCCGGACAAAATCTGTCCGCGGGCCGGATGTGGCCCTCGGGCCGTAGTTTGGAGACCCCTGGTTTAAATTATTATTTTAAGGGCCACTTAGCTAACCTTACTTTGAAGTGATTATTTCAATGATTGGAAATCAATGTATTACATCCTTCTGATCGTTTTATTACATTTTTTCTATTAATCAGTTGTGGCACTTCTAAATTTGCTAAAACTCTTCTTGCCATTGTTTACTAATATATTTTCGCATTATCTCTTTGATGCGCAACAATTGTGTGCACAACTATAAAAATAAACGACAGTGTATAAATTTAAATGTAAAAGTTCTAAAATTTAATTATTGTTGGACTTTCCAGTAGATGGCGCTGTAATTCGAATTAAGTGATGTCATAAGATTATGACAAGTTGTAATTTTAGGTTGTATTATTAAGAGAGTGTCTCTTCTGTACTAGATTTTGTGGAGGAAGGAGTTGAAAGTTTCACTCCATTAGTTTGTTTTTGGCTAAAACATTATTTAGTTTATTTTCATGCAACATGCTGTAAAACCATTATTTCCAAGAATTCTGTTGGTAATTAAATTTTTGTTTAAACTGTTGATTTGACTCTGTCAAATGGTTATGGGCCACTGCAACACTATACTGTGGAGAGAATCAACAACAACAACGGTTTTTTTACAACAAAGAGACAGACTCCATCTTGGAAAAGTACAGCTTGAGTCTTTGTTTGAAATACTGATTGGGAAATCAGTCATCAGAGCCAATCCAGTTGCAATCCTTCTTCAATTCATTTTTATCTGGTCAAGAAGATTATTGTACAAGGTAGTACATATTTTGAAGAGAGATTTTCTGCAATATTTTTGAGAAGAAGTTTTTTTGAAGAAGTCTGTCAGCCATTTTGGAGAGTCAACCATTTTTCAATACAGTTTTGGATCTGGACAGCCATTTTCTCCTGCAGATATTCAGCAGCCATTTTCTACAACATTTTAGAATTTGGACAGCATTTACTTCAGCCATTTTTCTCCAGCCATATTTGCCAATTCTTCCACACCATTTTTGGAAACATTATTTAGTTTATTTTCATGCAACATGCTGTAAAACCATTATTTCCAAAAATTCCGTTTGTAATTAAATTTTTGTTTAAACTGTTGATTTGGCTCTGTCAATTATTTGAACTACTTTGTTTATTTTTCACCAAATAGAGAGAGAGCAACTGCCACTGTTAAAGCCAGTAGCAATGCAAGAATGGTAATTCTAATAGAAAATTTAGAGTCCCCATTTGTAAGGAGATTGTCCGTTGTTTCTTGTAATTTAATAGTTGAAGTAGAAATAATAACTATAATAATTTATCGCAACCGTTTGAATTAATTTTAAAAATTAGAAATTTAATGATTGAAATACCTTCAAAAGTAACATGTTTTTTTTAACAATCATAAAAGCGTTTTTAGAGTTAATTGATGGATTTCCATGAGAGTTAATCATCCTACAGTCATTTGTCAATTGTCTGTTTGTGGTTTTGTATTTGTATTGTTCAATATTGTATTCTTGTTGTTCAGATTTAAACGAAATACAACTAACTGCATTGTCAAAGTTGCTGCTCAAATCAATAATTTCATTTTCAATAAAATTCTAGAATTCTAAAATTTTAATAATAGGGTTACTAAAGATGGAGTTTACTAATTATAAAATACTGTATTTACAGAAAGCATCAGTCAATTTCCACATGTATTTTCAGTAAACAGAAAGTGGAATTAAACACTTAATTTATGTCAATATTGAATTAATGTAATTAATTAATCTATTTAAACTTTTTTTTTGCAATTTCAACATTAAATTTGTTGTTTACAGAATAATCCCAGATTTTAGCTTACATAAAAAAATTCTCTTTAAATTGCAAAGCATTCGTATTGAAAAATGACAGTAGTCGGTGATCATTCATACTTTTTAAACAAAATTAGATACTGTATGTGTTGCAACTAAACATTATTGAGTGGTTTTGAAGTGATGATTTTACTACAGTATTTATTTGTTATGTTAGTCTACCTAAAATTAGGTGCAAGTAAACTAAAAAAAATGGTGTAGTGATATGACATTTATATCTTAAATACTGATTGTATTGGTTAACAAATAAAGATTAATACAGCAGACATCATTAAAATGTGTTAGTAATGCTGAAAACTATAAACGATACCATGGTACACACCTCAACCCATTCAAACATTTTGAAGTGCTACAATTGGTTGTCAAAGTTTCAAATAGCAATTATTGTACTTTGATCTACTTTTCTTTCATTTATTTCATATACTGTAGATGTCACAACATGTACTTAAGCTACTATACAGTATAAATACGAGCAAGTCAAACTTAACTAAAAATATGAATGAGATCATTATAAAAGTGATAAATTTTATCTCTTTTTATTTTTAAAAAAATTGATTGTTTTTATATCAATTGTAAACATGAGTTCCGGATTTAAAATTGCTTACGGTAATCGTATATTTAAATAACTTATTTCCTTTAACTATTTTTCAATAATAAAAACTGAATAAACTTCATTGAAATTGCTTTTGTATTTTAATAATTTTTGCTTTTACTGTCGATAAAAAACATCCAATTCTTGGAACTTCATTTGGCTTCGAATTGCATAATTTTGAATGGCACTTTGTCTCATTTAGTTTGCGTAAGGTTTATTTGCAGTTGTTTAGGAAACGTGAATTTCATTTAATTACAGTTATAAAAACAATTTGACATCAACTTGACATTAACTACATTTTGACAGCGGTCAGACGAGAGTGTGTATTACAAACAGGTAATCACGTGAATAAGTAACTACTGATTAGTGACGCAATCAATCAGGTGGTTATGACAAACAATATAACACAATATTAGTTATCCTTGGGCCAAAGCGGAAGTCCTACTCCTGTGTTCTTCTATAAATTGAACATTTTTCTTGTCTACTGTTTTTTAAAACTTTTACATAAACAACTTTAACCGTCTACTAACTAGGAATGAGTAGTCCAGCGGTTCCTAAACTGAGTACCACGGTACCTTAGGGTTCCGTAAGTTCATGCCAGGATGCCATCATGCCAGGACAATTGTATGGAATTGTATTTAGAGACCGCAATGTTGTTTCTGTTAAGCGGATTCCACTGTATGGAATTTAAAATGAAGTTTTTAAACTATTAATTGTGTTTTGCTTATGATTTTATGCAATGCATATTACTAAAAGTAGCTTTTATAATTAAAATTTACTAATAATGGTTAATAAATATATTTTTGGTTTAGGTTTACTGATTTAAAAAAATGTTGGTTAATATACAGTACTAGTACATTACAACAGTTATCTACCCTTTTTCTTCAAAAATGAACTATCTCATTAACCTTGTTTTATAGGTAAAATAAGCTCGACTACCTTTTATTATGACGAAATGTAAATAATGTGATAAGTGAGCTAAGATAAGATAAATGTCTTGGTAACTTATTCGTGGCTTTTGTGTGAATTTTTTTGTGGGTGTATTTTAACAGTTACCGTACCTGTATTGTTAATCTCAAGAATTAAAAATTATAATCAATTATCTAAGTTATGGACCAATCTTGTTAATTTCTGCCATTTTAAAATTATGCATTACCATTGGATTTTAATATTTGTTAACTTATCTTTACGCTGCTTCATCACAAGTAAGTCCAGTCTTGTAATTTTATTTATTTTTTAGCTTTAATTTTGTGTTTGAATGAAGATGCAATCAAAATTGTGACTCATCCGATGAATACGAGTCTCGTTGAAAGTGAAGACGTTCAATTGAACTGTATTTTCGACACAGCAGTTGACTGCGTTTGGTTTAAAAATGAGCAACATGTAAACATAGTTGGAAGATACAAATACAAAAGTAGCGATGGACAATCGACCTATGACTGTAGTATTCTCATTGTTCCTGTTCTGGATTACGACAGTGGATCTTGGTTGTGTGCTAGTATGGCGGACTCTCATGGAAATCCATCAGTTAAATCTCAAAACGCCTTCATAAAAGTTAGAGGTACAAATTCATTTCTTCTTTTTCTTTGATTTAGAATTTTAATGGATTTTAGTATTTCAAGTTTTCTTCTTTTCTGTACAAAGCAATCTTACATTAGTGTAAAGATATTTTATTTTTAAGTGTTCATAAATGGTATTATGTCAACTACAGAAGAAACTTTTATGTTCATTTTTCAATAATAAAGAAATGAGATTAATTGGCATAGGTTTAAATGCAGATGAATCTCGTTTTTTTATTTTTTTAATGTGATGAGATTGAGTTACATTAGGTTAAATGACGATTAATCTCGTTTCTTTATTTTTCTTAAAAGTTATGAGACTGATTTACATTGGTTTCAATGACAATTTGTCTCATTTCTTTATTTTTTGAAAATGATGAGACTGAGTTACATTAGTTTCAATGACGATTTGTCTCGTTTATTTACTTTTTTAAAATGATGAGACTGATTTACATTGAGTTCAATGACGATTTGTCTCGTTTCTTTATTTTTATTAAAGTGATGAGACTGATTTACATTGGTTTCAATGACGATTTGTCTCATTTCTTTATTTTTTGAAAATGATGAGACTGAGTTACATTAGTTTCAATGAC
>JAAFCF010003059.1:4198893-4235625 GCA_013389785.1 Helicorthomorpha holstii
TTTATTTTTTGAAAATGATGAGACTGAGTTACATTAGTTTCAATGACAATTTGTCTCATTTCTTTATTTTTTGAAAATGATGAGACTGAGTTACATTGAGTTCAATGACGATTTGTCTCTTTTCTTTATTTTTCTTAAAGTGATGAGACTGATTTACATTTTTTGTAATAGCGATTTGTTTTTTTTTTATTTTTGGTAATAACTGAGACTATTTCACATAGGTTAACATGGAGATTTGTCTCGTTTATTTAATTTTGTTAACAACTGAGACTATTTCACATAGGTTAACTTGGAGATTTGTCTCGTTTCTTTAATTTTGTTAATAACTGAGACTATCTCACATAGGTTTACATGGAGATTAAGTGATGAGACTTCTTTAAATGATGAGACGGAGATGCATTGGGTTCAATTACAATTTGTCTCATTTCTTTAATTTTTTTAATGATGAGACTAAGTTACGTTAGTTTCAATAATGATTTGTCTCGTTTCTTTATTTTATTAAAGTGATGAGACAGAATTGCATTAGTTTCAATAACGATTTGTCTCGTTTCTTTATTTGAAAACATAATTGAGTTCTGTTTTCTTTAATCTAAAAAGTGTTTTTAAATTCTAACATAAAAATGTCAAATTGATATTTCAAAGTACCACTGAGCCCTAATTAACCAACTATTAAAATTTTCTTATATTTTTTAGATTTAAAAATAGTTAAAAATCCCAAAAGCATCAACATAACAACAGGAGGAAATGATGTGCTTTTCTGTGAATTCAATGCTCCAGTCAACTGTTTATGGATGAAAAATAAAAACCTAATTAATTCAGGTTATCAGTACACAAGCACTGGAATAAACACACAATATTGCACAATAATATTGCAAAACGTCACAATACCCATACATAAAGGCAATTGGATTTGTACCAATGACGTAACAGCAAATTTTAACAAATCTCTACAGTCAACTGTAGCTAAAGTACAAATTTATGGTAAGAAAATAACCAAAATAAAACTCAGAGGTCAGCAAATTAGTAACAATAATAATTTTGTAGATGAAGTAAAGATTGTTGTTGAGCCACATTTTGTTTCAGTGATTGAAAATGAATCTGCAGAACTTGAGTGCGTTTTTAATGAAGAAGTTGAGTGTGTTTGGTACCAAAATGGTTCTGCAGTTGATACCAATGAAAGATACGTGTATAAAAATAGGACTGAAACTCAATTAACATCTGTTTGTAGTGTTGTTATTAGAAATGTAAATAGAAGTGACGCTGGAACATGGCAATGTGCGAATAAAGCGGATTCTGATGAAAATGCAGCTGTTAAATCTCGTAAAGTTTGGCTCAATGTTGAAGGTACAGTAGCAAATAGTTAAATCTTCTTATCTGGACAACATGGACAACACGAGACTCGTTCACAACTTTTAAATTCAATAACTAATAGAAAAATGAAAAAGTTCATAAAGAAATTGGATCACAAAGAAGTTAGTCTATTTAGTTAAGTTCACAAAATATTATAATTTTTTATTTGTAAAGTTTATTTGTTTTACAAAAAAAAAAATTAAATTAAACCTGAACATTTTCTTTATAAAAATAGATGTTGCAAAATTAATAAAAATAAATAAAATTAAAATAAAGCAATTTTTAAAAATAAAAAAAGCATTTTCAAAATTGAAAAAAGCATTTTCAAAATTGAAAAAAAAAAGATTTTTAAAATTAAAAAAAGTAAAATTTTCAAAATTAAAAAAAAATTTTTTTCAAAACTGAGGAACAATTCAAAAAGCATTTTCAAAATTAAAAAAAAAGAAAAGTTTAAAATTAAAAAAGAACATTTTCAAAATTAAAAAAAAAAAGAAAAGTTTAAAATTAAAAAAGAACATTTTCAAAATTAAAAAAAAACATTTTTTAAAAATTAAAAAAAAAAGAAAATTTTTTAAAATTAAAAATAGAAAATTTTTCAAAATTAAAAATAGAAAATTTTTCAAAATTAAAAAAAAGAAAATTTTTCAAAATTGAAAAAAGAAAATTTTTCAAAATTAAAAAAAAGAAAATTTTTTAAAATTAAAAAAAGTTAAAAAAAACAAAACTGTCAAAATTATACATAAAATTTTCAATATACAGTACAGTACTGTATTAAAAAATTATTTTTTTGTTGAAAAAAAAAAAAAAAAAAAAACAAGAAAAAAAGTTTTATGACGTTTTAATTGAAACAACAAAATCAATTTTTCAGCAAAATTGTCAATTACATAAAATAAAAAATTTCTATCTACAAAAAAATTTCTTTTAATTTTAGTAATGGGTGACGAAAAACTACTTATTTGTCATTTACATGTTTTCAACTTTCAAAATGTTTCCTTAGTATTTTAAGAAATTTTATGGAGTCAAATTTATTTAAACAAAACAATAAAAACACTAAAAAAAATTAAAAAAAAAAAAAAACACAAAAGAAACATTAAAAAAATACAAAACTAAAATACACTAAAAAATATATAGTTAGACTAAAAGTGAGTGACAAAAGTTAACTTTTTTCTCAATCTGAATATCAGGAATCTCTTGAAATCAATTAAAATTCATATGTTGTTAGTAAAACTTTTCAGAACTAAAGCTTGTGGATGAAATATTTTGAATAGACAGCTGTTGAATATTTAATGTCTGCTTTTCATTATAGCCATTTGAAATCCAACTTACTCATCTTATACCTTTGTTTTATGTGAACTTGTTGTCCAGAGAAATGTTTAAAATGTCATTTATAATGATAAACTATTAAATAATTTAAAAACTAACTAATTTTCTATTGTTTCAGACATGAAAATAGTTAGAAATCCTCAAAATACTTCAGTAATTGAAAATGAGTCTGTCCAACTAGACTGTCTTTTTAACACAGCAGTTGAATGTGTTTGGTACAAGAATGGATTTAAAGTTAATGTTATTGGAAAATACAAGTACAAATGTAGAAATGAGGATAAACCTGATCGAGACTGTAGCATTGCCATTTATCCAGTTGAAGTGACTGATGTAGGCCAATGGCATTGTGGAAATGCTTTTGTTAACTCAAATATTATATGGTTTGCTGTTGAAGGTATTTTTGAACATCTAATTTCAATAGTTTTGATGACTAATTCAAACTTTTGGTTACAGTTATTACCACGACTTCTACTTTTACTATTCAGTTAACAGAAACAACAGAAAATCCCCCTTTAATTGTGTACTCTGCTTCATCGACTGGATACATTGTTGGCATTACAATTCTTGTATTGCTACTTGTTTTTGCAATTGCAGTTGCTTTCTTTCTTTGGTATAAAAGCAGAAGGAAGAAAAAGTACAAATTAAAATATTTTAGTTTTAGGACTTGTACATTTTAATTTATATGCAATTGTTTATTATAGCAGATCCTCAAGTGAAGGAAGGGGAACTGAATTAAAAAGACTTAATACCGGTACCGATACTTGAAAAAATATGCCTCTTTATTGAAAATCAGCAAATGTACAAGGTAAGTTATTTTTTTGGAAATAAGTTTTTTTTTAGAAAAATTTTTAGGAAAACAAATTTTATCAAACAAAAACGTATTTCAGTAAAGTCAAATTAAACCAATGAGTTTTGCCTAAAATCTTATAAGTTATGGGAAACAAAAGACAACTTATTAGTTAAATATGCCCTTGAAATGTGCTCAATTTTTTAATGTTTTGTTTGTTATTTTAGATTCTTTTTTTCTAAAAAAAAAGTTTATTTTTTTAAATTTTTTAACGACAAACTTGATAAGTTAGTTAACATCTAAGAAAAGTCATGAATCAAGATAATTAATCAGATGGCAGGGACGATGAGGCTTGGAAATAACATACTGTAAAAACCGGTACCGGTACAAGAAATATCTTGCAAAATCTTAAATCATTTCAATTCGCATCATATTTATTGTCATCGTTTCATGTTATATATTTTATAATAGTTTTTTTTTTTTTTTCAACAGTTTTCAAAATAATTTTTATGTCAAATTATCAGTTAAAATAAATAACTATTAATTGTTTATGGCAATTACGTTTGTGATTTCAATCTACTTTTTTTATAGACATTTTTGTTTAAATGTGACTTAATTCTTTTTGCTTCTGAACGACTCAAGTATCAAATTGAAGGTATCGATATTCATAAGTATCGTTTAGAGATGAGACACTGCCTATTTTTTTAGAATCGACTCAACCGAAGTCGACTGTACCAGAGTCGAGTCGACAAGTTTTAGAGTCGACTCTGTACATGGAGTCAATTATCTAAGTGACGTCATTTATAAGTCGAGTGACTTGTTTTTGTGACGTCATTGAGAGATTCGACTCCATCGTTTAAAGGCGACTTCAGAGTCGGGTCGCCCAACTCTAGTATCGAGAAGTTTTGGTGTAGCAAAGCATGGCGTGGTAGCTGATAACGCAGATCGTGTTTTTAATTTTATTTATTACATATTTTAACTGATCATGAGTTTTAAAACTAAAAATAAACAACCGGACGACGTGGAAATGAAGAAAGCTGACTTATTTGGTGCTGATACAGTTGAGGAGCCGAGTGAAAATGCATTCAAAGTGAACGAAGATTACGCTGCCAACTACAACACATGGCGAAGGAAGGAAGAGGTTCAGAAATGTATTTATCAACGATTATTTTATATATTGTTTGAGACATAACATTTATTTTTTTATGTTTTCAGATAAAGATAAATATGGCAGCAATTTAGACGACGAAGAATCGTCGTCTAGCTCTGAAAGCGAGGACAGCGAGGTGAGTAACTTGGCTAAGGCTGATATTTACATTTTTCGATAATACAGTGGCTACGCTGCGGTTGAAATTAAAGCGTTCGAAAATTTAAATTTCCGTCTGCATATAAATACATTGGAAAGGAAATTTTAAAATGTAACTAAATTCATGTAATTGGATTTCAGCAATTATTTTGAGGATATTAAGAAATTAAGGGATATAAGTGCTGTATGTTTTCTTGACGTTAATTATAACTTTGTTTTTCAGCCTGAGGAAGTGATTGATAAGGATTTTCTAGCCACTTTGTCTTGTATCAAAAGTAAAGATCCAAAAATTTATGATGCAAACCACAAGTTTTTTAGTAAGATTTTTTTTTTATTAAAGAATCAAATATTTGATTTAATGAACTAACAAATAAATTGCAGAGGATCCGAGCAATGATGAAGAAGCTGAGAACGAACCTAAAGCAGAAAAGTCTAAAGAAAAAAGCAAGCCAATGTTTTTATCAGATTACGAGAGAGAAACGATCATTAAATACAAAGGGTAATTAAATTATTGGTAGTTTCACTTTAAGAAATTAACCAATTTATTTGGGTTTAGGGAACTTCCTGATGAAGATGAAGAAAACGAGAAATTGAAGATAAAACTGGAATCAAAATCTAAGTCTTTATATGATGAAAAACAAGAAAAAAATAAAGACGGGTAATTTTTCTTAAGATTTGTTATACAAAGTCTCATGACAGAGCATCAAAGTACACAAAATCGTAATGGTTTTTGTGAAATCATTGGATTTGTTAATGTTATTTTAACGTTTGAATCATTTGTAATTGACAGTTTTTGTTTACAAACATTAATTTCTATAAAAGTTTAAATGTTATTTTAGTAAATTTCGCTAAAAGTTCATGATTAAGTAAGTTTTTCTTTATTCTGGTTGAATTTTAATGTGAATCTGGTTATTTAATATTGACATCTTGTTCAGAAGGACTGTTTTTGGCTGAATTTTAGTTTTTTTATATTACATCTTGTTTAATTTTAATGAGATTTAATTCATTTTGTAACTTATGTTAATTATTGACGTTTGATTTTGACACTGAATTTTATTTGCATTAATTTTATTTTAGTTGATTTTTTAGCTCATAAAAGTTTAGTTCTTTTTGAATTGATTTTTAAATGAGTGTTAGTTTTGCCAGGAACATTTAACTGCTTTTTTCTATTTTAAAAGTTAGCAATTTTCAAATATATCTTGATTTTGAGTGCTTGTTGCTCTGGTTCTTAGAAATTAGTTTCCGTAATGATCACTGTTTTGACTAACTATAACGTCCTAACATGCATTCTTTTAATTTTTTTATTTAGTTTTCGACTATTAGTATTGTCAACTGATGAAGATACCGATGAAGATTTACTAAAACCAAGACAGAAATCTCAAGCTGAAAAGGTATTATTTTGATTTTATGTATAAAATTTTGTTTATTGATAATTTTATGTGAAGAATGATGAGGAAAATGAGTATGCTATGTGGCTGAAAGGTCAAAAAGAAGAATTGGGAAACAAAGAAGCTGCTGAAGACATTGTAAAACTCAGAATTAAAGATTTAAGTTGTGATTTATTAATATAATAGTTTTGTTATTAGAAAAGTCTTCACGATCACTGGACAAATCCCTCACTGGATAACGAAGAGAAGTTCTTAAGAGATTTTATCTTAGATAAAAAGTACTTGCAACCAAACGCCAAAAAGAAAAATAAAATTCCAACGTACGAGGAAATTACTAAAGAATCAGACGATGAAGAAGTTGAAAAGGAAGATGAAGATGAAGAATTTAATCAGCAACAAGATACTTTTGAGCATAAATACAACTTTAGATTTGAAGAACCAGATCCAGAATTTGTAAGTTGACTTGGAAAACTGCAATTGGTTGTCACTCGCACAAATAAACTTTGACCATTTTGGCAAAATTATGCAACTTTCTTCTGATGACGTAAGAAAGAGTTGTAAGATTTCGTCATGATGGTTAAAGTTATTTCAGATGTGATCACAAGAAGTGATTTTCAGACTCTTAGATTTGTATTATTTAGTTGGTTGAATCGTGTGAATTTTTGTAATTAGGGATTTGATTACAAGTACTTTTCATAAGATTTGATATATTTTTTTCTTTTTTAAGATAAAACGTTATCCCAGAACAATGAATGAGTCATTAAGAAGACCGGACAATAAAAGAAGAGATAAACGTCTTGAAATTCGTGAACGGAAAATTAAGGTAAGAAAAACTAAATTGGCAAATTTAGCAGACCGACGACTTCATAAGAAATCTCAACTAAGAAACGAGTCAAATCTTTATGGAAATCGATGCTATTCTTTAAAAACGTTAAAGAAACATGACTTGTTTTAAAAGACAGTAAAAAGATGAGATAAATCTTTATTGAAACTGATACAATTTAATCTGGTTTCTTTAAAAAGCAGTAGAAAAACGAGAAAAACTTTGATTGAAACCGGTGTCATTTAGTATCGTTTCTTTATTATGAAATTTTGAAGTTCCGAGGTTTAAGAATTGTCATGTGTATTTAGTTACTAAACGTACTTCTGCAAATTTTGTGTGTTTTTAATCTTAAATAGGAAAAAGCCCAGAAACGTGAAGAACTAAAACGTATTAAAGCTATGAAACGCAAGGAAATTATGGAAAAGATAAGCAAAATTAAGGAAATAACTGGAAATACTAAGGTTGGCTTTGAGAATGATGATTTGGAGGCTGATTTCAACCCTGAGGAACACGATGCCAAAATGCAAGCGGTGTTTGATGAAGATTACTACGAGGAATGTGAAGATGAAAAGAAGCCACAGTTTGATGATGAAGACTATGGAGATGACTATTATGGTGAGAATGAGAACTGGGATGAATGGACAGGAGCTGAAGAAGTAACTGAAGAAAGTAACAAACCTGAATGTGAAGATAAAGATTTTAACGTGAGATTTCAGATGTTAATGATCTTGTGAAACTGATTCAAATTTACGCTTTAAAATTGTATTAGATGGACTGTGATTATGAGCCTACAAAGTCAACTTTAGACTTGATTAATGAGACTTTGAAACCTAAAAAGAAAAATAGGAGGAAGCAAAGTAAGCTGAAGAAAGCTTTAAAGAAAAAGAAGCCAGTTTTTAATCCAGGTAATTCATTTCAATAGTAAAACATCCTGTGTAATATAATTTCAATTATATTACACAGGATGTTACACAGGTGTGGCTGGGCGATATTTCAATATATCGAAATCGATATAGTGAAATATCGAACTGTATGTTGACTTACAAAGACTTTTTTAGCTTAATAAGAAAGGTTAAATTATTTATTTTCAATAAATAATGAGACAAATCGTTATTGAACTTGCAGTGATTTTGTCTCATTTATTTATTGGCACTTTTTTCTCATGACAAGAAAGAAACGGGAAAAATCGTCATTTGAACTGATGAGATGTTGTCTCTTTCTTTATTGGGAGTTTTGTCCTCATGATAATAAAGAAACGAGAAAATTGTCAATTGGAACTTGTACGATTTTGTCTCATTTCTTTATTTTTACTTATTCTCATGACAAGAAAGAAACAAGAAAAATCGTCATTGAATCCAATTAGTTGTGAAATTTTTTTTAAGGTCATTGACTTTACATTGCTTTTAATATCTTGATGTCTACCGTGTATTGTGAGAGGTATAAAATATCTTGGTTGAAGTTTTGTTACGCAATTCTTTAAGAAGTTAGTAGTGAAGGCATCGGTGGTTCAGTGGTAGAATGCTCGCCTGCCACGCGGGCGGCCCGGGTTCGATTCCCGGTCGATGCAAATTTTTTTACATTAGTTTTGTTATAATTTCTTATTTGTATTTAATAGATGATGAGACATATGAAGAATATTTGGACGAATATTACAAGCTTGATTATGAAGACATAATCGATGATCTGCCTTGTCGTTTCAAGTACCGAAAAGTCATCCCAAACGACTTTGGTCTCAGCGTTGAAGAAGTAACTTTATTTTTACAATTTTAGATAAACCTCAACAAAATGTTAATGGTACACGTTTGTCGTTTTTCAGGTGTTATCCGCTGAAGATAAAGAACTTAACAGGTGGTGCTCTCTGAAGAAAACCTGCCAGATAAGAACCGATGATGAGGAGAACTACGACGTCAAAGCTTACTCTAAAAAAGCTAACGATTTCGAGAAGAAGAAAAGGATTTTAAAAAGCGTTTATGATCCGTATGAACTTTAATTTTAATCTTAAATTGGCAAAAACTCGATTTAATTGTGTGGAATGATTGTATTTTAGGGACGAAAAAGAGGAAGGTGGTGGAACTGAGGAAACTGTGCCTCTTAAAAGTAAAAAGAAATCAAAGTCACAGCCAGACGAGGAACTACCAGATGGGGAACCGGAATTGAAAGAGCAGGAGGCTGAGGAAAACTTGGCAGAGGGAAATACAAATAAGAAAAAGAAGAAAAAGAGTAAAAGAAAACTTGAAGTTGAGGAACCAGTAGAAGAAGAAATTGAAGTAGCTGAAAATTTGGCAAAGAAGAAAAAGAGGAAGATTGACGTTGAAACTGATAAGCCAACAGTGTGTGAGGAATCTGAAGTTGACAAGGAACCAAAAACCATCTTGGAGGATCCAGAGGTGGCAGAGGAATCTGAAGTCGCTAAGGAACCAAACACCATCGTGGTGGATCCAGACATGGCCGAGGAGGCAAAAGTAACGAAGGAACCAGTGGTTACTCAGGAAGCTAAGCAGTCGAATAGAAAAAAGAAACAAAACAAAAAACGTAAAAGTCAAGATGGAGCGAATGTGGTTCAGGAACTAAAAGTGGAGCCCAATCTCTCCACAACTTTCCCGCAAAAGAAGAATAAGAGGAATAGGAAAAGGAAGAATAAGTCACATGGTGGTGCTCAGGCTCAAGGTGCTTCGTCCATGCTTAGCGATGATAGGTTGAAAGCCTATGGGCTAAACCCTAAAAAGTTTAGAAATATGTTAAAATATAAAAAACCAGTTTCGTAAACTTAAAAAGTTATCTTCATGAAGTTCAGTTAAAAAATCAGTTTCGTTAACTTGAAAAGTTATTTTCATAAAGTTCAGTTAAACCAGTTTCGTTTACTTAAAAAGTTATCTTCATAAAGTCCAGTTTATAGAGAACCAGTTTCGTTAACTTAAAAAGTTCTTTTCATAAAGTTCAGGTAATAAAAAAACAGTGTCGTTCAATTTAAAAAGTTATCTTCATAAAGTCCAGTTTATGAAAAACCAGTTTCGTTAATGTAAAAAGTTATCTTAATAAAGTTTAATTTTGTAAAGCAAAATGGGTTATTCTTTGCGAAGCAATTAAAATTGTTAAAACACTCATTGTCAGATTAATAAGAAAACTCCACAACTCCTTTATATTAATTAAATAATGAGACTAATCGTTATAGAAGCCAATGGAACTCGGTTTCATTACTGTAAAGAAAAAGAAATGAGACAAATCTTTATTGAAGACAATGGAATTCAGTCTCGTCACTTAAAAAAAATAAAGAAGCGAATCAAAACCAATGTAATTCAGTTTTAGTAGTGACGTATACGACTAGCACATATGAGCGCTACGCTAGCCAGCGATACTAGGTCAGCCAATAGAGCGCAACGTCAGCCGGTTAGTAAGCGACATAATAAATTTCTACGCAACAGGTGATATTGGCGGCGCCATCTTTGTATTCTTTTGACATTGCCATTTTGGAAGATGGTTCAACTTTCAATTAAATGTCGTCGGATATTACCGAATTACTATTCTAAATCGTCAATATATTTATTAATTAGCATAGTTTTTGTTGTACATGTTAATATAGTAAAATCAGACAGTGTAAAAAATGGCGAATGTTCGAAAGAGAACGTTGAATGCGATGAAAACACAGTGGTAAACAAATACAGTCAAGGTAACTATGATAGGTTTTATTAATGATAACTGTTAAAATAACATGAAGGGTTTTAAACGGGGGTTTTTAGATATCAATAATGAAAGATGGAGTGAATATTTAAAGTTAATTGAAGAAGCAAAGCGTAGTTACAAGCCATGTAATTCAACTTCATGTTCCTGTTATCATAGGTATAGTAAAATATGAGTTTTAAATCTTCTAAAAACGATACTTTTACATAAGATAAACTTAAAAGAAGAACGTAGTTGAACTTACAGGAAAACTTATCATGTTTTGTAGACAGAATTTGTTGTTGTTATTCAGAAGTGTCGTGTTGTCCTAAGAAGAATTATGCCATATTAGTTTTATTAATTAATGTTTTTATTTCATTAGTGTATTGAAGTCTGATTTATCTCCATGGTCTACCGATGGTATAACGAAAAATATGATTGAATCTGCGAGAGACAAAGGGACTTTGTATCAAATAATTGATCATAAGTTGTACAGAGAAAAAGAATGCATGTTTCCTTTTAGGTAACTAAGTTTAAGTATATTCAACGTTTTCCCTTTATATTAATTTCTATAAAGCATATTTTATATTAAACAGTTTTTCCATATTGTAGGTTTTATAAGAAAACATTTAAACTTTCTTATATTATTAAGAAAAGACACAAATGTAACGACGCCTTCGTTTCTTTAAACACAATTAAGAAATGAGACAAAAAGCCATTCAAACCAGTATAATGTTGTCTTATTTCTTAAATAGCGAATATTGAAGTTACGAAATCGATCATGTTTACTTTATGTGATGTTCTTGTTTGTTCTGAAAATCTTAATGTGCTCTTGAATTAAATATTTTTCAGGTGTAAAGGAGTTGAGCATTTCCTTCTGAAACTTCTGCCCAATTTGCCTGACACTGAGTTTGTACTAAACACGCGAGATTGGCCCCAAATCCCTAAAAATTATGAGAAACTTCCAGTATTTTCTTTCAGCAAAGTACAGTAACTTTTTAAAATAATGTGATAAGTATCTTATATATGGTTTTGTTATTAAAAGACCAAAGATTACCACGACATAATGTATCCAGCATGGACGTTCTGGGAAGGAGGCCCAGCGATTGCTTTGTATCCAACAGGGTTGGGCCGATGGGATCTTCACATAGATAAAATTGTCAAGTATAACCACTTCTAATTTGCATTAAAGTGCTATATAAGCAAGTTTATTGCTTTTGTAGAAAAAGCCAGAAGTGGCCATGGAGTGAAAGAGCATCGAAAGGATTTTTTAGAGGTTCTCGCACAAGTTCAGAAAGAGATGCGCTGATCCTTTTATCAAGAGAGGAACCACTGCTTGTGGACGCTCATTATACCAAGAACCAAGCATGGAAATCAGATGCTGTAAGATCAATTTCAAGCTCTAAAAATGGAGTTTAATTCTTTAGGTTTGAGTTTTAGAATGCAGAATTTATAATAAGTTTTTTTTGGCAGGACACTTTGGGTGAAGCTCCAGCATCTGAAGTTCCATTGGAGGACCACTGCCAGTTCAAGTACCTCTTCAACTACCGCGGTGTAGCTGCCAGTTTTCGTTTTAAGCATTTATTTCTGTGTCGGTCATTAGTTTTACATGTTGGCAGTGACTGGTTGGAGTTCTTCTACCCTGCAATGAAGCCTTGGGTACATTACATTCCTCTCACTTCAGCCGCTGCTTCTCAGAAAGGAAAACTACGAGAAATTCTGCAATTTCTCAAGGAAAACGATCAAGTGGCACAGGAAATCGCCGATACTGGTTTTAATTTCATCAAAAACCATCTGACTTTGAAAGAAGTTTCATGTTACTGGCGAAAACTAATTCGTAATTACACAAAATTGTTGAAATTCAAACCTTCACTGGATCCAAAAGTCACACGTATCAGTTAACATTTAGTATTATTATTACCAAAAAAAAAAATATTTTTAAATACAAATTATTTTTTTACAAATCGATTTTGGGTTTTTTGTTATCGTCTAGCGGTGAAATCTCTGCTTTATCGGAATTTAGAATCAAGTGGTGATAAAAGTTGATCACCTGTTCGTAGTTCTTAATCGCCAGACGCTCATTGTCACCATGGTACCTCTGAGTGTCGTTTGAGGTAATGATGTAAGGTGAAAAACGGTACACCTGATCAGTTAAACTGTGATACCACTTTGTGTCGGTTCCTCCAATCATCAGACCTAATCCAAACAATTAAATATTTGGTTTTCTTTTTAAAAATTGTAATTTTGTTTGTTTGTTTACGAACCAGGAACAACGACCACTTTCGGGAAGACTTGTCGGATAGATTTTTTAAGAGCTTGAAATCCAAATGTTGTTTCGGTATGAGGACTTATGGGAGCTGCTGAAATGTTACTTAAAACTTCAAAGCTGATTCGGTCATCGTTTACCACTCGCTTGTCATATGCAAGGACGTCAGCAACTGTTTCAGTTGGATGAACTCTGTGATTAACAACAGCCCAGGACGATGCAGGGATCACATTGCTCTATAACAACAAGTAATTTTAAGGACTCAATTTGTGGTTGTAAAGTAATTTTTTGTAAATTTTGATGGCTTTTTTACCTTAACTCCACCGTTAATCATTGTTACAGCAGTTGTGGTTCTGACAAGAGCATTTTGAAGTGGATCCATAGCCATAACACGAGATATAATAGGTGAAAACAGCCACAAGTTTGCAAACAGCATTTTATACAGTGGATTTGTCTGTTAAGAAAAATGTCACAATCTTAAAAGATTTCATAAGTAAACCTTTAAACTCCTTTATACAATCTTTGTTGCAACACTAAATAACATTGGTTCAAGAAGAAATATTTCTCGATTCCATTCGTTTCTGAGATTATTTGTCTCGTTTTTAGTGAAGTTAAAAGATTTTCTTATGTATTTGTGTTCTTACATAAGGTGCTAGGAGCTCCAGCATGGTTCTTTCAGAGCTTAAACCGAACTTATTTGGATGAGGATTGTTTTCCAGCTTTGAAATTGCTTGGGCCAGAATTCCAATGGAAGTGCTGGGTGGTGGAAACGAAGAATGAGAGCTTACTCCATCCGCTGTCAATCGAAAAGTGGCAAAACCTTTCTCTGACACTGAAACACTTAAAAGTAATAATGAGAGATTTGATTAGTCAGAACTTTTAAATAGAAGTTTGTAGGGGACTTACACTGCGACTGGATTGTCAACCATTTTTAATACACCTTGAAGAATCATTGAACCTTCGTCCAGGAGATACAACATCTTCACATTTCGCTCTTCAAGTAAACGCCCAACTTCGTTTGCACCGTGATAACCCATTATCTAGTAAATGCAACATTAAAATTGAAGAAATCACCTTTTGATGGGTGCTCCAGTATTCCTTACCTCTTCATCGTGACCAAATGCAAGATAAATTCCTCGTTTCGGCTTGAAACCTGATTTAAACATCGCCTCCAAACATTCCAGAATAGCCTAATAAAGAAGTTGTGTTGGCTGTTAAATAATTGTTTGTAAAAGTCGGTTAATTTAGTTAACCATAGCCTGTGATTTATCATCTAAAGTTCCTCTTCCATAGATGAATCCATCCTGAATTTTTCCCTCGAAAGGTGGAAAGTCCCAACGTGCAGGATCAGCAGGAACAACATCAAGATGAGCAGCTGGAAGTTAATGCAGTTATCCTTTAAAAGTATGAATTATTTGTTTGAATTTATAACTTACTTAAAAAGTATGGTAGCAGCTGAGTGTCAGATCCACGAATTGTGTATAAAAGACTGTAGTTGTTAACTACTTCAAACTTAACCAGTGGACTGGAATGCAGAGTTGGAAAACCTTAGATTTTACAAAAAATAATCATTAAATTTTTAAATTAAGTGTTAAGCACACTTAATAGTAAAATTGGTAAGCATTTGAACAGGAGTTGACCGCTTATTTAAATTAAATTTTAAGTTAGTGGCCAAATACTGTACTAATAAAAATTCATTAATTCTTCTCTGGTCAACGCGAGTCTGTTATACTCTGACAACTTTGATATTCAATATTTAACTTGGTTTTGGTCCAATTTTGTTCCTTGAATTTTCAACAGTTCACATTCACAATTTAAGCAATTGAAAAAGACAAAAACTAAAGTCAAGTAACACTTGGTGACTTTTAGTAAGAACAAGTTGTCAATTATATTCAAGATAAAAGTATACTAATTATTTCTGTCTACAAAATGTTCAACTATAAGTGATGAGAGACAAATTATTAGTCAACTGTGTTCTTGAAATCTGTCCAATTTCAGGTGTTGTTAGTGAAACTGTTGAATAGTTAAAATTAAAAGTTTGTTTATGAAATATTTGGAATATACTGTAAAGTTGTAATTACACCAGAGAAGGGTTAATTAACAAGAAATTTAAATATTTTTTAAAAATATGTTTTCTGTAATTTACTAATAGACTTTATCGACGTCCTTTAATTTTGTTTGCCACGTTTATGTTAATGATTTTTATTTAAAAATGCAAAAGCTTTCCTACTTGATTTAATGAATTCTCTAATTTTGACAAAGTTTTCATGGTCGCAAGCAGAGCCATCGTTGCTGACCGTTTTGATGGAAATTGCAGTTTGCAGCCTTGAAATAGCATCGTTTGTCAATGGAATGTAATGACTGCTGGCCGCGTCACATGGCTCTTCTGCCGCCGGCCGATGGACCGATAACGTTCGGACAATTACCACAACGAAAATGATTCCAAGGACAAGGGTTGAGAAGTAGCACAGTGACTTGAGCAATGCCATGGCGAACAGTGAGCGGCCTGGCCATCGAGGAACTTCCAAATAGGTGGAAAGGTATCACATGGCATCAAGCCAAGGCCATGCCCTGGATTTTAACGAGCCATTCATTATATGTAGTGCTTTTATCATTGTTTAAAATAAATCATGTGTCAAAAACGTTAGCGAGATTAAGAAGTAATACGAGGACTGGGAATTATAATCACAATTAAGATAAAGTCAAATGGATATTAACAGGGTAGCGAACGAAGCCTGCAAACGTTTTCGTCTGCTTGACCACATGATTTAAAAAACAGCGGTAAATATAAATTTCTTCTGAAGTTTTACACATTATAACCATAAATACCCTAATCTAGTGCTTAGCAATCTACTACCGGTCTGTTTCTCTCTCTCAACTAAAAACCTTCATTGGATCCAAAAGTCACACGTATCAGTTAACATTTAGTATTATTATTATTCCAAAAAAAAAATATATTTAAATACAAATTATTTTTTTACAAATCAATTTTGTGTTTTTTGTTATCGTCTAGCGGTGAAATCTCGATTTTGTCGGAATGTAGAATCAAGTGATGATAAAAGTTGATCACCTGTTCGTAGTTCTTAAGCGCCAGACGCTCATTGTCACCGTGGTACCTCTGAGTGTCGTTTGGGGTAATGATGAAAGGTGAAAAACGGTACACCTGATCAGTTAAACTGTGATACCACTTTGTGTCGGTTCCTCCAATCATCAGACCTAATGCAAACATTTAAATATTTTGTTTTTTTTTTTAGAAATTGTAATTTTGTTTGTTTGTGTACGAACCAGGAACGATGACGACTTTCGGGAAGACTTGTAAAATGGATTTTTTAAGAGCTTGAAATCCAAATGTTGTTTCGGTATGAGGACTTATGGGAGCTGCTGAGATGTTACTTAAAACTTCAAAGCTGATTCGGTCATCGTTTACCACTCGCTTGTCATATGCAAGGACGTCAGCAACTGTTTCAGTTGGATGAACTCGATGATTAACAGCAGCCCAGGACGATGCAGGGATCACATTGCTCTACAACAACAAGTATTTGAAAGATTTATTTTGTGGTGGTATTTTGTAAATTTTGGTGGCTTTTCTTACCTTTACTCCACCGTTAATCATTGTTACAGCAGTTGTGGTTCTGACAAGAGCATTTTGAATTGGATCCATTGTCATAACACGAGATATAATAGGTGAAAACAGCCACAAGTTAGCGAACAGCATTCTATACAGTAGATTTGTCTGTTTCACAACCAATAAAATGTCTGAATCTTAAACATTTCGATGACTGTATAAGTAAACCTTATAACTCCATTATACTTTCAATAAAATATTCTTTTGAATCTTTATTGTTATCAAGAGGCAATAGTTCTCGATTGCAATGGAGTTTTGAGGTTTTCTTATGTATTTCTGTTCTTACATAAGGAGCTAGGAGCTCCAGCATGGTTCTTTCAGAGCTCAAACCGAACTTGTTTGGATGGGGATTGTTTTCCAATTTTATAATTGCTTGTGCAAGAATCCCAATGGAAGTGCTGGGAGGTGGAAACGAAGAATGAGAGCTTACTCCATCAGCAGTCAATCGAAACGTCGCGAAACCTTTCTCCGACACAGAAATACTTAAGTAAACATTACATAATATTTGAATAGTCAGAACTTTTAAGTAGGAATTTGTAGAGGACTTACACTGCGACTGGATTGTCAACCATTTTCATGACACCATGAAGAATCATTGAACCTTCGTCCAGGAGATACAACACTTTCACATTTCGCTTTTCGAGTAAACGTCCAACTTCGTATGCACCATGAAAACCTCCCAACTAGTAAATGAAACTTTAAAATTGAAGACATCATCTTTTGACGGATGTTCAAGTATTCCTTACTTCTTCATCGTGTCCAAATGCAAGATAAATTCCTCGTTTAGGTTTGAATCCTGACTTAAACATCGCCTCCAAACATTCCAGAATAGCCTATTGAAGAAGTTGTGTTTACTGTTAAATTGCTATTGGTTAAAGTTAAGTATTAAGGCAAAATTTACTTAACCATAACTTGCGATTTATCATCCAAAGTTCCTCTCCCATAGATGAATCCATCCTGAATTTTTCCCTCGAAAGGTGGAAAGTCCCATCGTGCTGGATCAGCAGGAACAACATCAAGATGAGCAGCTGAAAGTTGATGCAGTTTTCCATTAAAAGTATAAATTATTATTTTGAATTGATAACTTACTTAAAAAGTATGGTAAAAGCTGAGTGTCAGATCCACGAATTGTGTATAAAAGACTGTAGTTGTTAACTACTTCAAACTTAACCAGTGGACTGGAATGCAGAGTTGGAAAACCTTAAAGTTTTAAAAAAAAGTAATCATTACATTCTTAAATTAAGTGTTAGGCACATTTATTGATATTGGAAAACCTTTAAAATTTAAATCAGTGGTCAAATACTAAAAACTTATTAACCCTTCTCTGGTCAACATGAGTCTGTTGGGGACTGAAATTCCGTAGCCAGAGTTATGAGTTCTGTGTTGTCTGTTTTTGCACTAAAACATTACTGTTTTGTTTGCCACGTTTATATTTAATAATTTTTATTTAAAAAAAGTAAAAGCTTTCCTACTTGATTTAATGAATTCTCTAATTTTGACAAAGTTTTCATGGTCGCAAGCAGAGCCATCGTTGCTGACCGTTTTGATGGAAATTGCTTTTTGCAGCCTTGAAATAGCATCATTTGTCAATGGAATGTAATGACTGCTGGCAGCGTCACATGGCTCTTCTGCCGGCGGCCGATGGACCGATAACGTCCGGACAATTACCACGACGAAAATGATTCCAAGGACAAGGGTTGAGAAGTAGCACAGTGACTTGAGTAATGCCATGGCGAACAGTGAGCGACCCGGTCATCCAGGAACTTCCAAATAGGTAAAAAAGGTGGTATTACTTGGCATTAAGCCAAGGCCATGCCCTGGATTTGAACGAGGTATTGATTATAGTGCTTTTATTGGTGTTTAAAACTAATCATGTGTCAAACGTGAGCTGAAAAAGTGATATGAAGGCTGGGAAATATTATTTAGTTAAGATAATGTTAACTGCTATGATAAATTAATTTTCCTTATTTGCAAGACAACATTAAAAATTGTTGTACAGACCCAAATATGCCATCTGGTGGCGATTGAGAATAATTTATTAAACAGGTGAGACTGAGTTACATTGACTTCAATGACGATTTGTCTCCTTTCTTTTATTTTTCTAAAATTGATGAGATGGAGTTGCATTGACTTCAGTGACGATTTGTCTCGTTTATGTATTTGTATTAAAGTGATGAGACTGAGTTTCATTGGCTTCAATGACGATTTGTCTCGTTTTTTTAATTAAAGTGATGAGACTTAATTACATTGGCTTCAATGACGATTTGTCTCATTTCTTTATTTTTCATAAAATGATTAGACTAAGTTACTTTGACTTTAATATAAAATTGTTAGTATTTTATTTTTGTGTTTTTTTAATTAGTAAATTTCTTTTTTTAAACACAGGAAATGGAGAACCAATGCCAAACAGAAGACGTTCATAGCTTTAGAGAGCTAAAATATCGTCACGTCTGCGCAGAAACAACACAGGCACCAGAGTCTATTAACATTTCTACTTTGAACTTATTTAGCTTAACTGTGGTAATAAGAGAAATTAACTTTCTAGATCAATAACAGGTTATGTCCGATGTGGTTTCCACAATCATTAGTTTGGAATTGTACTGCTGGACAATGACCCTGACCACCTGGGTGCGATCTTGGACTTCCGCATCCATAACAACTGAAAGAACTTGATCTCTGGTCACTCTTGAACTTTGTATTGGCTCAATAATTTTTTTTTTCATCTGAACTCTGTCGATTTTAATTTTTGCAGCCAGATTTTTTCGTATAGTCTGCCCTATAAAGATTGGACTGATATGATGCAGGACTGTTAGGTCTGTTTGTTTAAAAGTGATGAGACTGTGTTACATTGACTTCAATGGCGATTTGTCTCATTTCTTTTATTTTCAAAAAGTAGTGAGACTGAGTTACATTGGCTTCAATTATGATTTGTCTCGTTTCTTTAGTTTTCTTAAAATGATGAGACTGAGTTACATTAGTTTCAGTGACGATTTATCTCGTTTTATTATTTTCTGAAAGTAACAAGACTTAGTTACATTGACTTCAATAACGATTAGTTTCATTTCTTTATTTTTTAAGCGATGAGACTGAGTTATGTTGTTTTGAATAACAATTTGTCTCAATTTCCCTCTATTACATTTCCTATTACTTTCAATTTGTAGGGCAGCTATTAATAACAGCTTGACATGCTGATGACAACAAATGTTTAATAAAAATGAAACTAACATGATTATGAAAGCCAAATTTTCGCTTAAATAAGTTCTCGAACTTTCTAAAAAAAGGCTGAAATTTGGTAACTTTTTGTTTGACAATATTTTTGTCTACCTTAACATTAACTTTGAAATCAATTTTGAATTTTTGTAGAAGTTCCTTGTTGGTTTCAATCTTAGATTTTGAATGCGTGCATTTGAAGCTTGATTTGACTTGCAGTTCTGGAATTGTGACATAGGCTTTAATTATTGTGTGTCCATTTTTAAACTTCTGATTTTCAATATTTTCTAGAAATGTCTTAAAATTACTGATTACTGTTAGATTGCGAGGTTTACAATAGAGTTTTTCTACAGTAATTGGTTTTAAGTTGGCAGTTATTGGGTCAAACCGAAAGCCACAAATGGGTTTAGTAAAACAGGAGTTTAATGTTGTCATTGTGTTGTTTAGCAGGTGATCAGTGTTATAGGGACACATTTGGATCCTAGTCATTTCAGGACAGCTTGATGATATACATTTAGGGTTAACTGAAAAGTGAACAATAATTATCAGCATACTGGTCTTATACCATTGGTTTTATAAATTAGATTAAATATTTTTTTTATGGAAAGAAAACAATGGGACGATTTGTCATTTGAACTAATAAGTTTCAGTCTTGTTTATTTATTGAAACTTTTATAAGGCCGTGACTTTTTGTGGTGCTGGTTGCAAAAATTGCCTTAAAATAATTTTCTAAAATTTTTCTAAAAAACCAATTTTCCAAAAAAAAAAAAAAACCTTTTAAGTTTTCTAAAACTAAAGTCATTTTCATAGACTGTGGGGTCATTTTCATAGACTGTGGGGTCATTTTCATAGACTGTGGGGTCATTTTCATAGACTGTGGGGTCATTTTCATAGAAGTCATAGTAACTGTCATTTCCAATTTCAATACTTATTTCTTTTAAATATTTTTTAGTTTTTGGCAATTAATAATTATAATAAACATTTAATCTCATTTCTTTATTAGCACTGCTTTTGTTAAAGTCAAAACAACAAATCATAATTGACCTAATTTAATTTCAACTACATGGTACAACTTAACTTTTATCAAACGAATTAATTTCAATTAAGCAATTATTCCTCGAAAATTACTTAACTATCTCAAGTTTGATACTTACAGTTTCTTAATCTAAGTTCACTAAAAAACCTAGTAATAAAATGCTCCACTTCTTTAAAATGCTGTTTTTCAAAATCGTCTTTGAATTTATCTTTTGGTTTTAAGACTTTTTGACTGGACAATGCAATCAGACACAGAAATTCAAACAATACCAACTTCATTTTTGTTGATGTGGTAACTCAACGTCACATGTACCGGTACTTGTACTTCTACAAACTATAAAAACGTATTCAGTATTACACACAGATGGTGATATATTTATTTCACTGTCCTTGACAATGTTATTGCATCCATAATTATAAAAACAAATGTTGATTAACATGTTATTTTCAAGGCTGGTGCAACCTTTTGTAGGGCCTGGTTCAATAATTGCATAAAAAAATTTTAAGACAAAAACTAAAAAAAAGGGCTTTTCAAACAGAGGCTTTTCAAAAAGAGGCTTTTCAAAAAGAGGCCTTTCAAAAAGAGGCCATTCAAAAAGAGGCCTTTCAAAAAGAGGCCTTTCAAACAAGAGGCCTTTCAAACAAGAGGCCTTTCAAACAAGAGGCCTTTCAAACAAGAGGCCTTTCAAACAAGAGGCCTTTCAAACAGAGGCCTTTCAAAAAGAGGCTTTTCAAAAAGAGGCTTTTCGTAATCTAAGTTTGTACTGCTGTAAGAAATATAAAACATGTTGTCACTTTGTTGAGTCAATTAGGCATTTTCCTCCGGAACTGTAATGGTTGGGGTTTATTCTGAAATAAATTTTATTATACTTTTGGTGTAAATAATGGGAAAAATTGTCAGTGCAACTTACAAAATTAGTTTTATTTCTTTAATCTAAATCTAACTAACAGCGGATTTTGTTTTATTAAGTGTCAAAAGAAAAGTGTTTTACAGAAATACTGACACAGATTTTCATTGAGGCTAACTGATTTTATAATAGACATTGAATCAGAAACTGAAACATTCATACATTAAACATTGGGGTAACTTCCCAAAGTTGCAATTCCACATTGATTATTTTTGTTTCTAGACATTAAAATGTAGCCTTCCATACCCCACGTTACTCCCATGCTGTTTTTTACAATGTAATAGTCCCCACCAACTGGATCAGTGCCATAACCAACAACAAGCACTCCATGATCTAATCTATTGTCACAGTTTTGATCATTGTAGACACCTGTAAATTTTAATAAGTAACTATTTGGTTAAAAATAAAACTAGTTAGAGGAACTTACCACTTTTGTAAAAACGAAAACTATCTAGACTTGCATGAATTCCTACTGAAATTGGTCCAACATTGGCTATTGCATCGGTGAGGCTGATTTCATCTCTTGTAGGAAGTTCTGTATAACTGACCAAAGTAGCACCCACATTACTTGCATTAAATACACAATCATTTGGTTTCTGTAAAATACATTATTAGCAAATTATTTGAAATTAATCAATGTTTAATTAGAAAAGCTTACAAGTAAGTTGTAAGGATATGACTCTTCAGTGTCAATTCCATTGTTTTCTTTAATATACTTGAAGGAAAAAGTCATTTCTCCCCCTTCACAACGTAGATTTCCTTGAGGTTGTGAGCAGTCTACTAGATTTTGTTCACTAAGTGACACTAACTTTCCAGTTTTTTTGAAATGCTGTCCTTCCAATGATCCAGTCTATACAATATCAACAATTAACATTCAATGAAATAATACGCAATGTTTATTTTCATTTACAGTGGATTCTCGTTAACACGAACCCCGTTAACACAAATTACGCGTTAACACGAAGCAACTTTGCGGTCCCGAACTACAGTATAGGCTACACATTAGTACTCGTTAACACGAAACCCCGTTAACACGAACAAAAATATCGGTCCCGTCGAGTTCGTGTTAACGAGAATCCACTGTATTTTGAAATCTTACAGCGCTAAATGCCCAACCGGACCCACAATCAATCCCCTGATCTTTAACTGGGGTAACATAACCTTTAGTTCTATAATCAATAGCTTCAGGTATAACAGTATGGGAAGGTTTTAAGTAAGTTGATCCTTGTCTATTTACATTAGTGTCCATCATCACACCAGTTCTTGAAGCAGCAAACTCATGCTGATGCTGTAAAAATGACCATTGAGTCATTTTTTATATTTTCATATCTTAATATTGAATATTGTAATTCACTTTACCATATCTCCAAACTGGTTCATGCCCAACTCATAAGTAACAATGCCTTGATGAAACAGCTGATTGTGCTTAGCAATGAACAATTTGTGTTCATTAAAAATGTTCATGCGATATTGCTCTTCACTTTGGTCTTTATAGGTTTTTCCATATTGAAGTTTGAATAAGTTGAATTCCTCAAAGTTTACTTCTTGATAAGTGGTTTGAGCTTGAGCACCAACAAGCACCAAACACAGTGCTATAAACTTAAGCATCTAATGATAATCAAGCAAAAATAGGAAAATAAGCTTTAGAAACAGAAAACTAAACAAAAATTTATAACTTAAAAAGATTATATATTAATTTTTTTATTGTTTTCTATGGCAGAAGTTACCACTAGCAGTAAAACAATAAGACAAAATTTCAATATTAATAAAACAATTTTTACCTTTTAGTTGTAGATAACTTCACAAACCACAAACTTCACAAAAATGCTTTTTAATATTTTGGATGCTTTATATACACACAAAATTAAGATGATAATAGTTTCTAAGTTTAGATAACTTTTGTGAAAATTAAAGTCCAGTCGTATCATCTAAAATATGTGATATTTGTGTGGCCTTCTAGCAAAAAAAATCATAAAAAAGAAAATATTTTTCTTATCAATTTTATAAAAAACATTGAACTTCTTAAGTAAAACTTAATAATTAAGATTAGACTGTGCGCATAACATGCTGAAAAAAACACATTGTTTCCGGTTGACATTGGTCTTGTTTATTTATTGGTGAAATTATCTTGATAAAAACAAAAATAAAATGTGTAGTTAATGAAGAACATTTTACTTGTTGGTAAAAATCGTTAGATAGTCAATTCTTCAATTGATAAATTTTATTTTAGCATATTGTACATTTAAAGATATTGCTATTAATTTTAATTAAGACTGATTATTTTATAAAAAGGCATTGAATGGGAAAATTAAGTCTTAGAAGTTAGACAAAGGGGAAACTGGCCAAAGATGCGATTCCACATTGATTATTTCTGTTTCTAGACATTAAAATGTAGCCTTCCATTCCCCATGTTACTCCCCAGCTGTTTTTGACAATGTAATAGTCACCACCAACTGGATCAGTGCCATAACCGACTGCAAGGACTGCATGGTCTATTCCTGTACTGTTGCATTGGGGATCATTGTAGACACCTGTATAATTATAAGTCATTCTGTGGATTAATTAGATTTAAAAAAGTAATTGCTAGATAAACTTACCACTTTTGTACAAATGAAAACTTGGTAAGCCTGCATTAATTGCTACTGAAATTGGCCCAACATTGGCTATTGCGTTTGTGAGATCTGTTTCATTTCCTTTAAAAATTCCTTGGAGCCCAGTATCAGTAGCACCCACATTACTTGCATTAAACATACATTGACCTTCCTGTGAAATGAGATATTATTGAGTTACAGTGGATTCTCGTTAACACAAACCCCGTTAACACAAATTACGCGTTAACACTAAGCAACTTTGCGGTCCCAAACTACAGTATAGGCTACACATTAGTACTCGTTAACACGAAACCCCGTTAACAAGAACCAAAATCTTGGTCCCGTCGAGTTAGTGTTAACGAGAATCCACTGTATTTTAAATTATTCAGGGCTGGACCAACGCGGATGCAGTGCAAGAAGCGCACCCAGGTCCGCAGTTTACGAAAGTAACTTTTTTTAGGATTTATTTATTGGAAAGGTTTGCAAGCAATGTTTTTTATGAGAAAAATTTGTAGGCATTTTTTTATGAGAAAAGTTTGTAGGATAATGTTTTTATGAGAAAATTTTGGAAATTTCTTTACTGCACCCAATTTTGCAAAAGGCCATTCTGGCCCTAGTAATATATCAGTTTTAATTTTGAAAACATACTTTTTGTTGGTAAGGATATGATTCTTCAGTGTCAATTCCATTGTTATACATAATATACTGAAAAGCATTGCTCATTAATCCTGCTTTACAACCATCATTTCCTTGAGGTCGTGAACAGTCCACTAGATTCTGTTCACTAAGTGACACTAACTTTCCAGTTTGTCTGAAATGCTGTCCTTCCAATGCTCCAGTCTATGCGATATCAAAAATTAACTTTCAATGTAATAAAATGCCATGTTTATTTTTATATATTAGAGAAGACCTACAGCACTAAATGCCCAACCTGCAGAACAACTACCCTGATTTTTAACTGGTGTAACATAACCTTTAGTCCTATAATCAATGGCATCCGGTATTACAGTATGAGATGGTCTTAAATAAGTTGATCCTTGTTTTTTTGCATTGATATCCACTTTTAGGCCATTTCTTGAAGCAACAAACTCTTCATGGAGCTGTAGAAATTATTAAAATATTGAAACACATTAAACATGGTAAATTGTAGTTTAAGTAACCAAATCTCCAAATTCGTTCATGCCCAATTCATAAGTTACAATTCCTTGATGAAACAGCTGATTGTGTTTAGCAATGTACATTTTGTTTTCATTAAAGATGTTTAGCCGATATTGCTCTTCACTTTGGTCTTGATAAGTTTTTCCATATTGAATTTTGAATAAGTTGAATTCCTCAAAGTTTAATTCTTGATAGGTAGATTGAGATTGAGCACCGACAAGTGCGAAACACAGTGTCATAATCCTAAGCATCTAATGATTAACAAAAATTAATATTAAACAAATTTAATTAATCAAATTTAAAAAACTAAAAATATGTTTTGTTATTGCTGTTTACTATCTAAACTGTATATTAATTGATAATTACTTTTTAGTTGGAGATAACTTCACAAACCACTGTAACTTCACATAATTTTTCTTCAATATTTTGTTTGCTTTATATACAAAAATTGTGGCAATAATTGTTTGTTAGTTTTAATAATTTTGTAAAGGTAAAGTCCAGTCATATGATATCTAATAAATGTCTAATTTGTTTTAATTTTTAGTCAATTAGTGTGGCCTTCAAACAAACTATAGTAATTTAATAAAATATATTTTCTGTTATCAATATTAGAAAAAGCATTGAACTTAAATTATATGTGATTTGATAACTAAATACCCGGTAAATTAAATTTAACAAATAAAATAAAACTGAGCACATCAAAATGCTGTCAAGATTTGTCTTGTTACTTTATTAGCAAAAATTACCAGTTCTGGTTAAAAATGAGAATAAAATTCATAGCTAATAATTGATTTTTATTGGTTGTATAAGTAAACACATATCTTATGATCACACACTATATAATTACAATTTTAATCCTAATTATGTTCAATAATTATGTCAATACAATGAGACAAATTTGACTTGTAAACAACACAATTTATTTGAAAAAATTACACTTAGATATTGAAATTTAAATACATTAGGCTGAATATTTATACAACTTAGTAAAATTGTGTAAATTGTATATGTAAAAAAAATAACACGCATTTTAATTAAGGCTGATTAATTATTTTATATAGCAAATTGAATCAGAAAGTGGAATTTTCGAAGTTAAACCAGTGGGTAACTTCCCAAAGTTGCAATTTCCCATTGATTATTTTTTTTATAGACCTTAAAATGTAGCCTTCCATACCCCATTTTACTCCACCACTGTTTTTACAATGTAATAGTCACCACCGACTTTATCAGTGCCATAACCGACAGCAAGAACTGCATGGTCAATTCCTTTACTGGTACAATGGTGATCATTGTAGACACCTATATAATATTTGTATTATTTTTCTTTGGAAATAATTACTTATATTAGTAAAATGCAGGAATACTTTTAAGTATTAATAATATAAATTAATTGATAATTACCTTTTAGTTGGAGTTAATTTTACAAACCACTTTAACTTCACATAATTGTTATTCAATATTATTTATGCTTTATATACAAAATTTGTGGCAATAATTGTTTTTTTAATTACAATAATTTTTGTAAAGATAAAAGTTCAGTCATATGACAATAAATAAATGTCTGATATGTTTTTTATTTAAAGTCAATTAGCGTGGTAATTTAAGTTCAAAATAATTTAAAGAAAAATATTTTTGTTATCAATTTTAGAAAAATCATTGAACTGAAATTGTATGTGATTTGATAATTAAAGACCGTAAATAAAATTTTATAAATAAAATAAGAGTGAGCACATCAAAATGCTGTTAATAAAGAATTAAGAAAGAATCTCATTATTTCCAGTTGAGATTTGTCATGTTACTTTCTTGGCAAAAACTTTAGCATGTAAAATTGCAGCATGTTAGTAATTAATATAAAAGTTAACAGATTTGATGTTCCCTTTTGTATTTAAAATAGTGGTTTTTTTTAAATTTTAATTGAAGTACAGTGAATTCTCGTTAACACGAACGCCATTAGCAAGAATTTCTCGTTAACACGAAGCAACATTGCGGTCTCGAACTACAGTATAAACTTTCCCATACATTTTTTGTTCGTTAACACGAAGTAGAACCCCGTTAACACGAACTGATTTTGCTTCTACGAATGAAAAATTGCATATATCGTCGGTGAAAATGTAGAGAAAATCAAAAAAATGTGAGTTTGACTCTAAAAAATGTGAGTTTGACACTAAAAAATGTGAGTTTGGCTCTAAAAAATGTGAGTTTGACTCTAAAAAATGTGAGTTTGACTCTAAAAAATGTGAGTTTGACTCTAAAAAATGTGAGTTTGACTCTAAAAAATGTGAGTTTGACTCTAGGAACTGTTAGTTTGATTCTAGAAACTGTCATTTTGACGAATATATATTATATTTTGCATGTGTTCATTAACACAAAACCCCGTTAACACGAAGAAAAATCTCGGTCCCGTCGACTTCGTGTTAACGAGAATGCACTGTATAATTACAATTTTAAATTTTTTAAATATATGGTTTACAGTAGTCATGGTAGTTATTAGTGCTACAACTAAAAAAATTAAGACCAAAATAACTTTTCCTTTAAGTAAAGATATTTTATTTAAGAAAACCGAAAATTGCATTACAGTTGTTGTTCTTAAAATAAATCTGGTGACGATAGCGCGGCTAACGCAAAGCCTTTATTGAATTTTTTGGTAAATTGTCTGAAAAATAACTTGTGTCGAGTGATGTAATCGTATAGTGGACTCAACATAACACTTTTTAAAATGAACCAACATAAACCACCATTTTTATTTTATTAATTGTTTGTAAAATGTATTTGATAAAATATTGATCCTGCAATTTTTGAGTTGGCATAAAAAGGCTCACATTATATGACAAGTTTACCTTTGCTTACAAATCTTATAAAAACTATGGAAAAATGTTTATTATCATAAATGCTATGACAATTAGAACTTACTATAAAAAATATTGGTCACTTTGGTTGCAAGTTTCTACATAGTGGCACTGTTTATCACTAAGGTGACCTGCATTATTGTTAAGCTGGTTAATGTATGCTTGTTCTTGTCAAATGAGAAGATTTCAAAACAGCACAATTACTTAAAAATTTTTTACTGAGATGCAATTAAAGCTTGTCATAGAAATCTATTTAGCTGTAGTTTTATAAAATTTACTAGAGGTGCAAAATGACACAATTCAGAGTAAGTACCATACTAAAAAATAGAATAACTACAAATACAGTGGATTCTCATTAACACGACCCCCGTTAACACGAATTACGCGTTAACACGAAGCAACTTTGCGGTCCTGAACTACAGTATAGGCTACACATTAGTACTCGTTAACACAAAACCCCGTTAACACGAACAAAAATCTCGGTCCCGTCGAGTTCGTGTTAACGAGAATCCACTGTATATGTAAAGAAACTAGCACACATCTAAAACTAAAGTTGATTAGTTATTTAATTAGAAAATTTGTGAATTTTTTGAAATTAGACTAGTGGGTAACTAGCCATAGATGCAATTCCACATTGGTTGTTTCTGTTTCTAGACATTAAAATGTAGCCTTTCATACCCCATTTTACTCCCCAGCTGTTTTTTACAATGTAATAGTCACCACCAACTGGATCAGTGCCATAACCAACAGCAAGAACTGCATGGTTTATATCTGTACTGATACAATGGGGATCATTGTACACACCTATATAATATTAAATCATTGTTTGGCTTAATTAGTTTTAAAAAAGTGTTTTTAGTTAGAGAAACTTACCGCTTTTATAAAAACCAATAGTTTGTGACCGTGCATTAATTCCTACTGAAATTGGTCCAACATTGGCTATTGCATCTGTGAGATCAGTTTCACTTCCTTCAATAATGTCTTTGAAGCCAGAATCAGTGGCACCTACATTACTTGCATTAAACGTACATTTATCATCCTATGAAATTTGTTGTTGTTGAATTATTAGATAAATGTAAAAGTGTTAATTTGGAAGACATACAATTGCTTTGTAAGGATAGGACTCTTCAGTGTCAATTCCATTGTTATCTATAACATACTGAAAAGCAGAATCGATGTATCCTCCACCACAACCATAATTGCCTTCAGGTTTTGAGCAGTCAACTAGATTTTGTTCACTAAGTGACACTAACGTTCCAGTTTTTTTGAAATGTTGTCCTTCCAATGATCCAGTCTATACAATAGCAAAAATTAACATTCAATGCCATGTTTATGTTTAAATATTCGAGAAGACATACAGCACTAAATGCCCAACATGAACCACATGGACCTTGATTTTTAATTGGTGTTACATAACCTTTGGTTCTGTAATCAATAGCATCAGGTATCTTAGTATGAGATGGTCTCAAGTAAACCGATCCTCGTTTTTTCTTATGAGGGTTCATTTTTAGACCATTTCTTGAAGCAATAATTTCATCATTTAGCTATAGAAATAACCAGTAAGTATGCATTAATGATTACAGTATATGATCAATTTAATATCTCAACATTTTATAATAATTGAAATTAAAACACATCAGACTTATTTCTCTTTTTCTACTTAAACATTAAAATGATTGCCATTGTAATTTCTTGTGCATTCTTGGCAAATATTATTAGTACAAATTACCAAATTAGCAGATAATTTAGTATATAACTTCACCTTTTAGAATTTTTAAAGTGTATCTATCTGTTCAAAATGCCTTAAATTTACAAATGTAAATTGTAATTCACTTTACCAAATCTCCAAATTCATTCATGCCCAACTCATAAGTTACAATTCCTTGATGGAAGAGCTGATTGTGTTTAGCAATGTACATTTTGTTTTCATTAAAGATGTTTAGTCGATATTGCTCTTCATTTAGGTCTTGATAGGTTTTTCCATATTGAATTTTGAATAAGTTGAATTCCTCCAAGTTTAATTCTTGATAGGTAGATTGAGCTTGAGCACCAACAAGCACCAAAAACAGTGCCATAAACCTAAGCATCTAATGATTAACAAATAATATTAAATTAATGCAATTAAACTTTATTGCAAAATCATTGAAATCAATTAACATATCAAAAGAAATTTATGTAAAGTGATTTTTTATGGCTTGGTGACCATATCAAAAACAATAGCATAAAATAATTATTAATGGTGATCTTTTAATTGTGTATAGTTTAGAAAACTATCATTAATTGGAAAAATTTTAATTTTTCTAATGTATTATAAACATTTTGGTTTAATAATTTTGTGACCTCAAATAAACGTATAGTATTTTCTTTGTTGAAGTCAATAACGGCAAAAGTGAAATCCATATTGAGGGAAGTACAGTTTGAAGTTACAAAATCTTTGTTTCATTCTTTGTTGGCAAAAATTATTAGTAAATGATAAGTAGCAGTGAACATTTGTGTAGTTTTTTATGGTAAAAATTAATATCTCCAGTTAAATACAGAAATACTTATCAAATAAAAATATTAATAATAAAAAGTAATTCATTTTGTACCTTTATGTTGGCAATAGCTTTGCAAACCACAATAATTCTACACACAATTTTTAAAGAATATTTCACATGCTTTATATAGACGAGTTTTGTGATAGTAATGGTTTTCTACGAGTAATTTAGATAATGTTTGTAAGGATAAAGTCCTGTCATTAATAGAAAAATGTTTTTATCAATATTATATGAATCATTGAACTTAAACTACACATGAATTTGGAAATTCTTATAAACTAATAAATAAGATATGAGTGGGCACATTTGTCATTAAACAAGACAAATAAGATTTTTAAACAAAATTTATTTGTAAAATTTACACTTAGATGTCAAGACTTTGTCATTATTTTTATAAAATTTACTAGAATTGCAAAAATATGCATAATTTAGTGTCAGTATTTAGAAAAAAAGATTTAAGTATATGTAAAGATACTGGTAAACATTTTAATTAAGGTAGATTAATTGTTTTATAAATTTATAAGAAGCATTGAATCAGATAGTAAAGTCTTAGAAATTAGACCAGGGGGTAACTGGCCATAGATGCAATTCCACATTGGTTGTTTCTGTTTCTAGACATTAAAATGTAGCCTTCCATTCCCCATTTTACTCCCCAGCTGTTTTTGACAATGTAATAGTCACCACCAACTGGATCAGTGCCATAACCAACAGCAAGAACTCCATGATCTACTTCATCATTACATTGAGGTTCATTGTAGACACCTGTAGAGTTTTAATAAGTCATTAGATTAATTTAATCTAAAATAGAAATTGTTTAAAGAACTTACCACTTTTGTACAAACGAAAACTTTTTAAAAGTGCATTAATTGCTACTGAAATTGGCCCAACATTGGCTATTGCATCTGTGAGATCAGCTTCACTTCCTCCAGGAATGTATTTGTAGCTTACGTCAGTAGCACCCACATTACTTCGATTAAACACACAAAGACCATCCTGTTAAATAAGTTATTAGCAAATTACTAGAAATGTATCCATGCTCATATTCATGAAAAACATACAACTGCTTTGTAAGGATATGATTCTTCAGTGTCAATTCCCTTGTTATCGAGGACATACAGAAAAGCAAGATCCATTAATCCCCCTTCACAACCATGGTTTCCTTCAGACTGTGAACAATCAACAAGATTCTGTTCACTAAGTGACACTAAATTTCCTGTTTTTCTAAAATGCTGTCCTTCCAATGATCCAGTCTATACAATATCATTTAATGAAATAATGTGCAGGATTTTAGTTTCGTTTATTAGAAAAGCTTACTGCACTAAAAGCCCAACATGAACCACATTGACCTTGATCTTTAACTGGTGTAACATAACCTTTGGTTCTGTAATCAATAGCATCAGGTATCTTAGTATGAGATGGCCTTAAGTAAGTTGATCCTTGTCTTTTTGCATTGATATCTACTTTTAATCCATTTCTTGAAGCAACAAACTCTTCGTCGAGCTGTAGAAATTATTAAAATGGTTGCATTAATGATGAAAGTCATTTGGATATTTTAACAACTTTTAAATCACAATTTATCCCAATTTTTGTAATTAGATTGAAAATTACTAGTCTTATTTCAATTTTGATACTTTTATATTAAACAAAATCAAAATTAACTGCTATTGGCCCAATTTCTTTGCGATCAAAACAAATGAGACAAATCACCATAAGTAGTGATCAAATTTAGTCTCATTTTATTATTGACATTAGTCTTTGTAGCAAAAATGAAGCAAACCATTATTGGGGATGTTAGCATTTTATTTTTTTATTGAAACTTAGCGCTGAAATTAAGCGAGACTAAATTTAATCTATACTAATAGTAATTTGTCTCATTTCTTTTTGCCCTTTTTTTTCCAGTCACAAAGTAAAACTTTCAGTATTGAAAAATTAACCAATCACCATTTGTATATTTCTAAGACACTTATTTCCTCACAAAATTTAACAGAAAAGATTCAACTGATAACATGCAGTTTTGCAAATTTATAATTTCTAAAGTTTATTTATCTTTTTAAAACACAGTAAAAATGGTTTACTTTACCAAATCTCCAAATTCGTTCATGCCCAACTCATAAGTTACAATTCCTTGATGAAACAGCTGATTGTGTTTAGCAATGAACATTTTGTTTTCATTAAAGATGTTTAACCGATATTGCTCTTCACTTTGGTCTTGATAGGTTTTTCCATATTGAATTTTGAATAAGTTGAATTCTTCCAAGTTTAATTCTTGATATGTGGTTTGAGCTTGAGCACCAACAAGCAACAAACATAGTGCCATAAATTTCAGCATCTAAATGTTTAGTACTTGTAAAGTATGACAATACCTAATTTAAATATTAATAATGTAAAATCATTTTTACCTTTTAGTTGGAGAAAGCTTTGCAAACAACTGTAACTTTAAACAAAATTATTTTTTAAAAAACATTGTGATTCCTTTTATATACAGAAAATTGTAATGGTAATGGTTTTATAATTTAGATTATTTTTTAAACAAAGTCCAGTCATATGATATTAAATGTGTGTTTTTTTTTATTTATAGTAAATTATTGTGGCCTTAAAACATAAAAAGTCAATTAGAGAAAAACATTTTTTATTTATCAATATTATAAGAATCATTGAACTTAAGTTATTTTGCAAGTGATTGTGTAATTGTTTAAGTAAAATGTAATACATTTGCCATCCAAAGACCAATTATGGTTATTGAAAAACAAAGTAAGTTTTTCATAACTCAATTTATCACAACTTATTTTCTGATCAAAATAACTCAGGATATTTTAAAGAGGGTAATTATAAGATAACTTAAGGAAAATCATAATGTAATTACTTCCTGTTTTTTTATTTGCAATAGATTTGTTTTGTTTCTTTGTTGGCAAAAATTACCAGTACCAGTTAAGAAACATAAAAAAAAAAAAAACATGGTAAGCTAATCATAGACTTTTCTGTTGTATGTTCATGTCAACATATCTAATCATCAATCTTTATAAATGTTTAAAATTTTAAAAATCATAATTTTTATTGTTTTTAATTCTTTTATTACAGTGTGGACAGTGTGCTATTATATACTGTTGATATAATGCAAACAAATTAAAGATAACCAAGGACATTGGCATTTACAAAATGATAATTAATATGGACAATTGTTAGTCAAAAGGTTAGTGTGTTGATATTAATTATATTAGTCGCTATTACTTTTGGCAAAATTCAATATAAGGTTATTTTGATGACCATAAAGCATGATATCTACATTTCTCAAACTGATTCAGTTTGTAAAAAAAAAGGTTGAAAATTGATCTTGTCAAAATATCAAACTCATTCTAATTACTGATTGTATTTTGTAATGGTTTTGATTAACAAAAACAACTTAAACTAACATATTGACAAGCAATATTTAATATAAATGTTATTATAACAAGTTTCTTCAACAACGAAAATTTTTGAAAAACTTTTAGAAAACTTTTTTTTTTATAAGAATTTTAGGAAAAAAATTTTCCTTTAGAAAAATCTTAAATAATTATTTTTTTGTCAATTTTTGCATCCAGCTCCGGAAAAAGTCATTCTGGTCCTGGATCCAATGAATACGCAAAACCTACTTTGCACCAGCCCTGATAACAATTCCATATTTATCTCTCACCAGGGCCGACATGACGTTTTGCAGGGCCGGGTTAAAAAATTGACAAAAAACATTTTGTAAAATAAATTTGTTTTTTTCTACACTTCTTTTTAAAAAATTTTTTCTAAAAACAAACTCAAATTTACTAAAAAAAACAAACGTCATTTTCGTAGACTGCGAGGCCTCTCCAAGCGCGGGCTGGGTTGGGATGAACCCTCTTTGTGTCGGCCCTGTCTCTCACCTTTTGTTTTTCTTACACAGAAATTAGATCATCATTGGTGTATTGAAATTTTGTGCACAGCCATTTCTTAAATATGAATACCTACCGTACAGTGGATTCTTGTTAACACGAACTCGACGAGACCGAGATTTTTGTTCGTGTTAACGGGGTTTTGTGTTAACGGGGTTTTGTGTTTACGGGGTTTTGTGTTAACGAAGTTTTGTGTTAACGGGGTTTTTGTTAACGGGGTTTTGTGTTAACGGGGTTTTGTGTTAACGGGGTTTTGTGTTAACGGGGTTTTGTGTTAACGGGGTTTTGTGTTAACGGGGTTTTGTGTTTACGGGGTTTTGTGTTAACGGGGTTTTGTGTTAACGGGGTTTTGTGTTAACGGGGTTTTGTGTTAACAGGGTTTTGTGTTAACGAGTACTAATGTGTAGCCTATACTGTAGTTTGGGACCGCAGTGTTGCTTCATGTTAACACGTAATTTGTGTTAATGGCGTTCGTGTTAACAAGAATCCACTGTATATTATATAAAAACAATATGCTGAAATGTTGACATTTACCATGTATAAAGATATGACTTGATTTTACTGAAATTGCTTAAATACACTAAATTATGCTATTCTTTTGTGCTGACTGAAAAGTGCTGAACAATTCAAAATTTATTATTACATTTAAACATACTTATACCAATTTTTATTAATGCGAATTTATTATTATATTATTGGCATAGAATTAGAAAGTGAAACCTTAGATGTTAGACAAGGGGATAACTGGCCATAGATGCAATTCCACATTGATTATCTCTGTTTCTGGCCATATAAATATAGCCTTGAACACCCCATGTTTCTCCCCAGCTGTTTTTCACAATATAATAATCACCACCAACTTTATCTGTGTCATAACCTACAACCAGTGCTCCGTGACTTGGGTGGTCAGAACAATCAGGATCATTGTAGACACCTGTAAAGTTGTCATATATTATCAGTAAATTTCAGGTAATTCACTTTAAAATAAAACTTGCTAAAGGGAATTACCACTTTTGTACAATCGAAAAGTTTGTAAACGTGCATTAATTCCTATAGAAAGTGGTCCTACAGTGGCTATAGCTTCTACAAGTTGGCTTTCATCTTCTCCAGGAAGATTAATGTAATCAGTTTCAGTTGCACCAACATGGCTAACATCATAAGCACATGAATCTTGCTAAATAAATTAACATTACATGAGTTATAATTAATTGTTGTTTAATTTATAAAAAAAACAAAACATACATATCCTTTGTAAGGATATGAATCTTCAGTGTCAATTCCATTGTTAGTTTTAATATAATAATTGGCATAATCCATTAATCCCCCATAACAACCTGCACATTTTGATGTGCAGTCAACGAGATTTTGTGCACTAAGTGACACTAACTTTCCAGTTTTTCTGAAATGTTGTCCTTCCAATGACCCGGTCTATCCAACAGCATTTAATGTAATATTTATTTTCTTTTCTTAATGAAATCTTACCACACTAAATGCCCAACCTGAAGAACAATTACCCTGATCTTTAATTGGTGTAACATAACCTTTGGTTCTGTAATCAATAGCATCTGGTATTACAGTATGAGATGGACTCAAGTAAGTTGATCCATTTATTTTGCCAGACACTTCTACTATTAAACCATTTCTTGAAGGAATAATTTCATGTTCAAGCTGTGAAATGATAGTACACATACATTAGATATTCAACAGTGTTGTTTGAAATGAAGTTTTTTTTAAAAGCTGAAAATTAAGATAAATTTGTATTGAATATGACAAGCATTAATTCCATTATTTTTTGACACTTTTTCTCAAGAAATAAAGACATTGAAGAAAACACCAATATTTATTGAACTAGTCTAGGTCTTTTTGCGTTGCTGGGTGCAAATTGTTTTTTTTAGGAAAAAATGTAGGAAAATGGTTTTTTTTTCTAGGAAAAAATTCAAGAATTTTTTTTTTTTTGAAAAAATATTTGGAATTTGTTTTTTTAGGAAATATTTTTTTTAGGAATGTTTTTTTTTTTTAGGAA
>JAAFCF010003059.1:4240703-4253044 GCA_013389785.1 Helicorthomorpha holstii
CATTTTGATTACAGTTGTCACCAGAGGGTCAAAATGGCGGCCAATTTGAAAATTTGGCGATCTCTACAGGGGTGGATGGCCATGTTGATAAAAGTCGTCACCAGAGGGCAAAAATGGCGGGAAATGTAAAAATTTGGCAATCTCTACAGGGGTGGATGGCCATTTTGAAACAGGATAAAACATGCTAAAGGGACTCTTTTGAAACAAGTTAACACAAGCAAGAACATGAGAAGGTAAGAAAATAAACCAAATCCTGATAAGATAAACATATACAGATAATAAATGTGCAAACAAGTCTGAACATGTAAACCAAGATAAGGAACATACAAACATGTTTTAACATGTCAAAACATGTGGTAATGAATGAGATCAGTGATTACTGAAATGATAACAGGCTGTATATAAACTCTGTAAAAATACAGTCATAGATCATTTATAGAGAAAAGTGAAAAGCAAAAGCAGAAAAAAGAAAGGCACAACAAAGACATCATGAGTGGTAAGAACAAAGTTGTCATTTTAGAAAATAATGTGTTTAACTGGCAGGTTTGTTCTTACAGTTAAGCGTACAAAAACAATGCAGAGTCCGGCACCAAAGAAAATATATAAGAAGGAGTCGGATGATCTATGGGATGAAGCTGGTGTAATACCCTTAGGGTATAACCGCGGAGTTGATGTTGCTTATTATGCAGGCCATATATTAGTCTGTATTCGAGAATACTACAAAAATGAAGACACGGGTTTATTATCAGCAGGAATAAGAGGGTTAAATCTGACAGAATACCAATTTAAAAATTTGGTAGCCCTTATTCCTTCAATTGAAGAAAAATTGAAAGCTATTTTGTCAAATGAAATGGAAAAACTAGCAGAGAAAAGTACTAAAATTAGAATGGGGCTTATTAAAAATGAAGAATTGAAAGCTGTGACAAAGATTGAGTCAACAGAGTTATGGAAGAAAGCTGAAGTACAGCCTTTGGGTCATAACCGGGGTCTAGAAATCGTTTACGATGCTGGAAAGATATGGATTTGTCTTAAAGAATATTACAAAAGCAATAAAACTGGCCAATTAACTGCAGGGACAAAGGGTCTAAATCTTACCATGTATCAATTCAAAAACTTTGTGGAATGGTTACCAAAAATTGAAGAATCATTGCAGCAGAAGCTAAAAGAAGCTAATGAAGAAAATGAAGAAGTACAAAATAAATTGCAATGTCATTAATGAAACTATTGTAATACTATAATAAAATGAACATGTATCTCATGTGTACATATGAAATAAATAAAGCATGTAATCCTAAAATGTGTCAGTAACAATGGTAGTAACAGTCGAGTTTACAGCTGCTTTGCAGCATCCGTTCACATGTATTATTTGCGGTCCCACAGGTTCTGGTAAAACCGAATTCTTGCGTAAAATGTTAAATAATGTGACTAAAATGATTGAACCAGTACCCACAACTTTACTTTGGTGTTATGGAAAACATCAGCCAATCTACAGCGAAATGATGCAGAGTGTTCCGATTAAAAATAAACAATTCATGTTAGGACTGGATAAAGATACTGTATTTGATAAAAAAGAAAATAATGTACTAGTGATCGATGATTTAATGGAAGATATATACAATGACACATGGGTATCAGATTTATTTACTAAAGGATCTCATCATGATAATTTAAGTGTAATACTATTGCTTCAAAATTTATTCCCCAAAGCTAAAGATAGCAGAACAGTAGGAATAAATGCACAGTATATAATACTGTTTAAAAATCCACGTGATCAATTACAAGTAGCAACCCTATCAAGACAAATGTATCCAAAAAATGGAAAAGATTTACAGGAAGCATATAGGATAGCAACCCAGAAACCACATTCATATTTACTTGTTGACCTTAAACAAAGTACACCAGAGTATTTAAGACTTAGAACCAACATTCTCCCCTCTGAAACCACAATAGTGTTTATACCAGAAAGTGTATATAAAAGCATGACACTAAGTTGATTGGGACATTAAAATAAAATGGATCAACGAGAGTGGGTGCAGTTAATAGCTGTTCTAATATACAGTATGTCAATAATTGCTTTAATTCTTATTGAATTTAAGACAACCACTGACACTATAATAACAGGAATAAATCATACCAAAAATGACGACAAATCGTCAAAAAAGTTAGTTAGTATTCTAGAAAATCTTATAAAAAATGGGCAAACCACAATTAAAAACCATTAAAGATAACTTGGCTTTATTTCAAATGTTGCAAAAAGCCGGACCAACACAACGTAAAAAAATATGTATGAAGCTGAAAAAAGGAAGTGTTAAGTGTATAAGTGAATGTTGTTTGAATTTTCTAAAAGCCAAAATTAAAAACAAGGAGAATGCTGATTTTATAAAGTTACATAAATATATAGAACCTCTTAAGTATATGGCAGATCGTCGTCAGTCATTGACAGCAAAACGTGAACTACTAGTACAGAATGGTGGTTTCCTTGCACCTTTATTCAATTTACTTATACCTGTGATTGGTGGTTTAATTGGTAGCCTAACGTAAAATGGTCCGCAAAATGGTGTTAATCCCTGCTAAGCTCTATGAAGAACAGCAGCATCAGCAGCAACAACACCAACAAATGTTACCACAAGTAGCGATACACACATCTCCAGTAATACCAATAGAAACAAAAATCATGACTAGTCTACACAATCAAATGGAAGCAGTGTTGCAAGATGAAACCCTAACAGATGAACAAAAAATGATTCAGTATAATGAATACTTTAAAAAACTGTTGCATTTACAAAATGGAGAAGCAAAACAGCAAACTGCTGGTAAACAACAAGTCCATAATGAAGATGATTATAACACTGAGAAGCACTCTATACCCTTACCACAACAGCAAACAAGTGCCTTCCTAACAGGACAAATACCTTCAATGGTGGAATATGAATACATTTTAAAAGGCATCCCCTCTGATAAAAAAGAAATGGCAAAGAAACTACTGGATGATATTGTTAAGAACGACAGACTTGAATGGAATCACAAACTAGAATTGCTTGTTGACGGAACACCGATACAAAATTCAAATATAATGAAAATTCTAGAGAATAAGCTCATCAACAAAGGTGGACGGCCTGTGAAAGGAAAAAGACGTTTAGATGAAATTCTGGAAAATGTGGAAAGCACACCAAAAAGAAAACTAGAAAATAATATAAAGCATTTACACTTTCAAAGTGGTAGTGGAAATAAACGTAAACCAACCAAACATTATAAATCCAAAGATGTTTTAACAATTAAAAAATGGCAATGTTATTAAAACGAACTATGTTGTATTAATGTTAAATAAAAAAAAAACAAAAACAAATATAAGTATTGTACAAAAACATTTATTTCAAAATACACCAATGTTATTTAAGGAGCATACATAGATTGCGCAACTTGATTAACAATGAGTTTACTAGGATCAATTACAATATCAACGGGAAGGTGATGTTCCAAATCATTTTCAACCATGATGTCATTAGCATCTAAAAGCGATGTATAATTTAAATTGTATAAAGCCAATATTCGTTTCATGCTAAATCGATGGCACCGATGATACAGATAAAATAGGCAATGTGCACCACAAGCAACAGATGTGGGACTTTGAACAGTGTGGATGTTGTAAGATAGTTTCAAATTGTGGTGTTTGATAAATGCATTCCAGCTCTTATGGTAAAATCCAGGTTTGAAGCCATATGAATCAAAAAACTCACATTTGCCTCTTGTAAAATAAAACGCTACCCAATGATGACCAGGTTTATCATCAGGATCAGTATTCACAATGGTGCATGATGGATATTTTAATCGGATGTTGCACAAATGATTTGCCGGTAAAACACCCAGAAACCTTGAGGCCGTTGTTTTATCCGTTTGTATATACTGAACTAATTGAACACTATCCATTTTAACCAAATGTTACAACACGTCTTTCATCGTCAATCTGTACTTCAGACTGAAAAGTTGCCAAGCATAAACAAGTTACCACCTCTGAAGGTGCAGGACTGGCAAAAGTGATGTCTAGTTTAACATTAGCCTTTATATTGGGTTGTAAAATTCTACTTTGACCTAAATCTGGAGTAAAATTAAAGGCTATTAGAGTGTGACCTTTATTGTAATTATCCAGAGTAATAATAGGTGCAGCCACATCATTTGGACCTTGATCAAGACAGCGGTGCAGTGTTCGATATAGTTCAACATAATTCTTAGTTGAGAAATCAGTCATAATGACTGGAAATGGTTGTGTCTGATTACCAACATACATGCCTATAGAGGAAAGATTATAATGTTTAAAATTAAAAGGGTTTAAATGACTGGCACCATTATAAGCCTCAGTGGAAACAAATGCTACAATACATGTTTGGGGTATACGGCCATTAAATAGACTATCTTTAGAAAAGCTACTAGTGTTTGCAGGAATAATAAATGTGTGTAATTCTTTTTCCAAAAAAGGATATTTAAAGCGATTTGTCTTTGAAACAAGGGAATGTGCAACTAAAACAGTATCAGAAATAAGGGCTTTACGCATTTGCAGAGTGGCATTTGTAATTACAAATTTATAATCAGTTGTAGATGTATTAGGCCACATTAAATAAAACTCTGCTTTAGCACGTTTTAAAGTAATGGTTAAAGGAACCCCATTTGGAATAAAACGGCCGCTGTTAGCAATATCAAATCTTAAAGGACCGGACATGTACACTTTAGCAGAAGCTTTAATCAGATTAGCCCGTTTTGCTAAACCTGTATCTGTTTTTACAGTAGAACATGCCTCCATTTCATCACCATTATCTTTGTACATCATTGAACATGCACCAATGGTGTTCAGCTGATCTGTACTAAAGTTAACCATAGATTCAAGAAGACAAATGTAAGGTTGATTATTGGTAGCTTTGGTTAGGGGCACTCCATTTGCCATTAATTCAATAGTGCTGAATAAGCTGTACATAAAATTGTTGACTGGTGCCACTTTGTCATCGGCTGTAATGGGCTTTCCATCAGATTTAGCAACATAACCCGTTATAAACAATTCATTTAAAAGTAGATCGTTATATTCATTATCATAACCTCCAATGTTAAAAATAAGGGCATTGGTATCATCGATATTTGACATTGGCTGATGAGATGTCCAGACAGCACTTTTAATTTGGGTTTGGGTAGGCAAAACTTTAAATAAATCCAATACGGATTGACATGTAGGAATCACAGTAGCCATGGTTAATATCCAAATATGTCTTTTCTTGAACGTTTAGATTGTGTGTTGGTTGATTTTCTTTTTCTTTTCCTTGTCGAGGGTAACAATGTAGGGATTTGAGTAGTGGTTGTATTAACTCGTTTGCGGTGTTGTTTCCTTCCACCACCAAGCTGTTGTCTAAGGCCTGCAACTGCCCTTGTTGCCAGCTGACGACCAGTATGACTAAATCTTTGTTTAGCAGCAGTTTTTATATCTTTTCCTTCCAGTGCATCATTTACTACTTGTAAACCAGTTTGAGCCAGCTCCTTTCCAGCTGCATGTAATCCTGGACTAATTAAAGGCAAAGCAAATCTAAACATTTTTGAAAAGAAATTTCCAAAACCATAGCCTCTTTGTACACGCCCACCCTTGTAATATTGAATATCACCACCGCCCGCCTGGTTAAGATAGTAGCTTGTATATAAAGCATCCATTGTGATTGGTGGGTGGTTGGTTAATAAATGATACTTATTACAAAATACATAGATATTTAAAGTCTAGGACGAAAATGTAATTTGGCAAATGTAATGCCTTCTGCAAATCTAACAGGTTCACCATAAACATCCAAAAGTTCCAAATCAATTGTGTGAAACTGGTGCAGAGAGACAGGATAGTAATGAGGTTTATCATATCTCTGATAAATTACACTGTCACGTTTTAAAGGATTGAATGGTATAACAGCCAAAAGATTAGCTGTTGTGTCACCAACAGGATGTGGATAGATACAATCAGAATACACAAATACACCACTATGACTGAAAGAAGGTTGTTCATCACCAATAAACTCATAAGGGGCTGCAATCAAATTATAAGGTAGATTCTTAAAACCAAGAAAACTCAGAAAAGCTTTAGAGTTAGTAATACATCCAAACCCATTTTTAGATGTAATATAAAATCTATGTATTGTTTGATGATACCATATATGTAAAAACTGTTTGATATCGGTAAAGGAAGGCAATGTGTCATTGGTGCTAACAGGTTGTACAACAGATTTAACAGCAAACTCTACATCAACTAGTAAAAGCCGATTTACTGTTGCACTTAAAACATCAGGATCATTAAAACACCCTGTTAGTTTTACAGTCCTTTTTAATACAAATCTTTTGGTCTTTGAATCATAATGTATTCCCGCTTTAGTTAAATCTTTTTGCGTGTTAGTCATAAATTTTTGTTTAATACCTTTGGCAACAGGTAAATCAAATTGTAATTCATACTCAATGGGCATATCATAAGCATTTAAAATTTGAGCTGGAAACATTATTTCTGCAAGCCCCACTTCCCATTTACCTTCAAAGGTTAAACCATTTTTTAATAAAGTTTTAAATTTTGCTGCATTATTACCCTTAAACACATTTAAATTGGAATTGGATACAAGATCCACATACAATGCAACATCATCCATTGTTGTTTAGTAATGAAATGATGTTAGAAGCAGGAATCCACTGGCTCATATACTCTGGATAACCTCTCCATTTAACAAGTACCATAGGCTTTCCCTGTACTTGTTTTCTCTGTACAATTTTTTCAATCACATAAACACTGTCATCTTTAACCACTTTCTGTAATTCTTGTTCATAAAAGGTACCCTGCACTATATTACCATTATAATCTTTAACTTTATATACCGGTAGATCTCTCTTTAATAGCTGAGTTATAATAAATATTTCTTCAGTCCAGTTGGGAGTGTAACCTTTCTCAAAAGTTTGTTTGACCTTTGCTAATCTAACATTATCCCCTACTTTGAACTTGTATTTAATCTTGTAATTGGTGGATGGATTTAACCGTTTATAAACTTCAAACTCATTTGTAGAATTCACTTCTGCTGGTGCATATCCTATAGTTCTATGTTTTGCATGATTATATGAGTTTGTCATGTCTTTTAAAACATTGAGATAACTGTAAGAATTAGTGTGGGTAAAATAGCGCCACATTTTTGTTTTTAAGGTTCTGTTAAAGCGTTCTACAATAGCTGCTTTCATATCACTTCTGGTTGAGAAATAATGAATTTTATACTTGTTTAATAGACTTTTCATTTTACTGTTTTCAAACTCTTTGCCTTGATCAGTGCACAACTTTAAGGGAGTCCTACCACTGTCTTTTAATATGCTTCCAAATGCTTTTGCTGTTTCATTTGCACTTTTAGTTTTTAAAGGTATAACCCAAGCATATTTGGAGAAAATGTCAATACATGTCAACAAGTATTTAAACCCTTTGTTATGTATGGCATATGCTTGCATATCTACTAAATCTGCTTCCCACTGTTCATCAATAGAAAACACTTTATACTTATTTCGTTTAAACCTTCTAACTACAGGTTTATGAATTGTATATGAAGCTTGTTTTAACCACCACTCTTCCCATTCCTTTTTATTTTTAGGTTTAAATAATTTAGTTAATGGGGTTTTGCCTGCATACCCCGCAGGATGCTTAACATTATAATACACCTCTGTTCTTCTTGATTTATCCATTTTAAATGACAACATCTAAACATCTACACCCATTTATATCTGTTGTACATGCTAGGGACCCCATGCAAACACTTATGCATATAAACTACAGTGTGTAGTGAAAGGGGAAGGTGCGCGCGGGCATTACTTGTTGCAAAAAGTTTACAGATTTTTATAAACATTTATAAAGTCTTAATAAATAGTTTTTGTGCTCAAAATTAGTGTTGTGTTCCACAACACTAATTTTTGTCACGAAAAACTAAAGATCAATAACGGTCCCCTGAAGGGGGTAATAAACAATTGGGTAATTTATTAAGTATTACTAAAAGAATACTTCATGAAAATTTAATAACACATGATTTTATTAATGTTTACACCTTAGAAAATAAGACAAAAAGAGTGAAATCAAACTTAAATTGGATTAATCATAGGGATAACAAATAATTGGCAAAATAAAGAAAAAAACCAGCTAACATGTAAATCAATGGTGTATGAATCTATTACTATGTTTACAGACACACACACACACACAAAATCAATCAATCAATCAAACAAATTGTATTAATTATAAGGATAACAAACAATTGGCAGAATAAAAAAAAAACCAACTAACATGTAAATCAAGGGTGTATGAATGTATTAATATGTTTACACACGCACACACAAAATCAATCAAATAATCAATCCAACACATTTAATTTGCATAACCATAGGGATAGCAAACAAAATTATCATTTACCACAGCTTTATCAAACACTACACGATATGTTTTATTTCTAGTAATGTTTTGTAAATTGAAAGTATATTTAGTTCTTTTAATCAAATGTTCTTCAATTTGAAGTTGCATTGGTTCATCTTCATTGTGGTCATGCAAATGTTTAACAAACCGTGTTACCATTGCACGGATTACATCAAAAGTAATGATTTGAGCTGTTGTATATGTAGGAGTGATACCTCTCACTTTCCAAACAGTATCACCATTAGAAAGCACATAACCATAATTTTTCGGCCCACCACTCACAAATTCTGTTATATGTACATCACCATTTGGATATTTAGCCAAGATTTCATCTGTCAGGTCTCCCAACCGATCTCCAATTAAATCTGCTATGGGATTGTAATCCTTAGGGCATACATAAATCACACTATCTGTATCCATGTAGAGCACAGTTTTGTTCAACCTTTGTAATACACTATATAATCTTAATCTAGCTATTGCTGTAGTAAATGCTGCAACCACTAAATTTGTTCGTCCTGATGGTTCAATGGATTCTAAATTTGGAACATGACTTATCATCATCATATGTTCATTTACTAGATAACTGTCAGTAACAGTTCTGGTATCAGATTTAAACAGGTTTAACAGATCTTCATACTTTGTAATGTATGCTGTTGTTGGTAAATCTTCACGTTGAGCAAATTTACCCCAAAGTGAATTGAGCATAAATTTGGCAATGGCACGTCGTCCAGGGTTTGTTTGCACATCTGTTAATACCACACCTTCAGCTGCTTGATACTCATTAATATAGTTGCGTTTTGCTTCTTCTGTGTCTACACCATTTGGCCATCCAGAACACTCTTGCTTTATTTTTAACAAGTTGTTAACATAATCTGTAAATAATCCTTTACTCTCATTATTTCCTCGCACACATTCCAAAAACTGTGAATAATGCCACACTTCTTCTATTTCAACTATTTTGTATTGTTGAAGGATGGCTTCATCCACTTCCAGTGTCACCCATGTACCATACAACATTCTTTCTTCACTACTGTGTTGACACTGTTGCTGTTGTTTTGCTTGTGCACAAGTTCTGCATAGTGGAAACAACAGTTTTCCTCCACTTTTCATTGGAAGAACAGGGTGGTATAACTGTTTTGGAGGCAGGATCTTGCATTTAATTAACCCAAAGTATTGACCTGGGTTGTATTCAGCAGGATGTATTATCTCTGGATGTCCAATAGGGAACTTTCCATACTTATTTGCATACGGATACAATGATGTAAAGTCCACATATTGAATGCACTGGTTTGCTTCCACTTTTTTATACAGACATGTTGGAGCTGTTCTTCCACCAAAGAAAGCATCACGAGGGTTAATGGCATCAGGGACATGGGTTGTTTCTATAAATTGTTGCAACACTGGATTTTGGATCATCTGTTTCCGGAACAGACACTCACGCATTATCACCACTTTTCCATTGTCATCAGTTAATAACGTTTTAAGCTTGTTTAGCCTGTCTTTAGTTTCAAGGCTAAGGCTAACCATAGAACGTTGCAATTTAGTGTTTATTGTTTTTCCATCATAACAAAATTCACAACCATGATAATAACATCCAAGAAATTCATATGCGGTTTTATTATCAGCATCATATCCATCTACATACAAATTCCCAACTTTGACTTCTCCCCCATTGCACGCATGTTTGATGGTGAGGTTGTTCAGCTGACTTTCCCACATCAACCATTTGATTCCAATAGCACTGTATCTAGGTTTGGTAGTATAACCTCCAGGTGGGATAATTGCAATACTGTTTTCCGGCATAAACATTGTTCGATACACCAGCTGACAGTATGCAGGCAAGGTTACACTATGTTCAAAAGGGTCCACATTAAACAGCTTTATACCATCACTTCGAAAACTGTTGCATGAGGCTCGAAGAATTCGTACATCATCTGTACAATACTCCAACAACTCTTTCTGAAGATCAAATTGTAGCTGTGGTTGTCGTGAATTAAACCATTCTAATAACAGTTTGCGTTCTTTTGCATTTTTTCTTTCTGGTGTATAGTACTTTAAATCTGGCCATGCACCCACATAGTCTTGGTTTTCAACCGTGTTAAACAAATGAGGAAAATACCCTTTCTTTAATTCCTTGATTCCAAATGTTGCAGGTAATGCTGATAATGGCACAGGCAAAAAGTTAAAAGAGTCTATAAATCTCACATTTCCCAGTTTAAATGTAATAATTTTCTGTCCTGACATGATCACTTCTGGATAGGTTGATTGTTGGTGAATCCATTGCATTATTAAATGATGGTCATAACCTTTCCCATAATGAGACACAAAGATATGACTTTTTTTATCTTGAGTTACATTGTTGAAAATCCATTCACAAAATAAGTCTCTTGCTGATTTTCCCTCACTGGTGTTAAACACTATTACTTCTTCAGTGTCTTCTTTTCCAACAACAACCAGGTTAGCTTCATGCGATCCATCTGGTAAAATCATTGACTCAAAGTCAAAATACCAAACTGTTGATTTCTTTTTGTCATCCAACTTGGGTTTCTGGATGTAGCACAAATGATTGCCATTCACATTTTTCTTGCAGTATTTGCATTTATGAATGTAACACACATGTTTAGCACCTAGCTTTTTATAGCACTGTTTGCACATTCTATGTTGTTTACAGGTGTTGTTAGCAATATGGTTATTGAAGCATTGTTGACCAAAAAAGTATCTTCCACACTCTAAGCATTTTTTTGTTGGTAATCCATCTGTATGTTCAATAAAATCCACACATTCCATTGTAAAACACATTGGACATTGATTTGCACACCTATGAGCACGTGCTACACCTTTCATACACACTACGCAAAACTTTTCACAATCAAAGAAACTGCACAGTTTTGTAATGGGTTCAAAATGGCCATTTGCCCAATATATAAACACTTTGAGATTAGCTGATGGTCCTCTGTATACCACCTCAAATCTTTTTTCTGCTTGGAAAACAACAATTTGTATATCATCATTGGTTAGATGTTGTTGGAATTGTTCTATCTCTTCTAGTCCACATGGTCCTGCAGGAACATTACATGTTGCCAGTAACTCATTTGCAGCATCAGTTTGGGGTTGTCTTTGACTTCTTTTTACTCTTTCATAATGTTTGGTGTTGTTTTCTGATGGATCAGCTTTCATTTTTGTATGGGCCATTCCTACTACTAATGCTCTTGCCAAACATTTTCCATCATTGTTATCTAAACATTATCATCTTTAATTTTTATTTTAATAGCATTTTACATATTGTTTTACATTACCAATTGTAATGGTGCATTGTTTTCGTTTGACCCATTCAGCAATGTTAGGAATATGTCTTTTTTGACAACCACCATTATTTCTTCCTGTTCCTTCCTTTGGCATTGTTGTACAATAAATAGAAAATTTAACTGGATCTCTACCTATTTCAAAATTCCTATTTGACTGTTGGATTCCTTCTATTTTGGTTGTTATATACTCTCCTGTCAATTGTTCAAGTTTGACATACGTTGTACTAATTGGATCATCCAACGTGTCTGCATTAATGTATAAACGAACTTTATCCCAAGAGTTGGCTTTTCCTGTACAGTCTCTTATTATTTCATCAAATATCTGTTCTAATTTTCGATAAAACTCTGCTGGTGGAATATTATTTAACAGATGTAGATCAATGGTTGTTTCACAGGCTTTCGTTTTCAAGGTGGTGCAATTGATTTCTCTCCTGTTTAGAATTGTAAAATACTCTCTGGGATTAAATTGTTCTCCTCCTCCAACTTGATTGTCATGGTCATCTACAACTACTACATTTTCTATTGGTCTCTGTTCATTTTGATTGCCATGATCATCTACAACTTCTACATTTTCTATTGGTCTCTGTTCATTTTGATTG
>JAAFCF010003059.1:4288097-4298969 GCA_013389785.1 Helicorthomorpha holstii
CAAATTCTCATTCGAACTAATGAGATTTAGTCTCATTTCTTTATTCAAATTTTTTTCCTCATTTCAAGAAAGAAACGAGACAAATTCTCATTGGAACTAATGAGATTTAGTCTCATTTCTTTATTCACATTTTTTTCCTCATTTCAAGAAAGAAACGAGACAAATGCTCATTCGAACTAATGAGATTTAGTCTCATTTCTTTATTTTCTTGGTTTGATATACCATTACAATGGATTAAGTAATAGCATCTACTAAGCAGTCTACCGACTGTGCCAAAAGAATGGAGATTATTCTTTCCTATTCACTTAAATTCTGATAGTGTTCATTCCAGTTTCTGGTTATTGGTACTAGAGTGAAAACCTCTTTACATATCTTTTTTTTATCTAAAAAATTAGAAACTAATTGAAATTATTAATAAATAATGAATTTATTTCTAAAATCCCCAAAACAAAATTTAAAAAAAAACCCCTATAAAGCCATGAAAAAATATTTTTAAAAAAAGTTGCAACAATAACAAAATATTTGTATTATAAGTGCAACGCTTATATCTTCATCTTAAGTTGACACCTAAAGTAGACTAAGCCCTGAAAGTAGACTAAGACCAAGATTTCTTTGATAGTTACACTTTCTTATCACTTTTTATTACTAACATGTGTTATCATAATATTTGTTAAGACATTCAATGACAAAAAGAACAATTGATAATAATGTGCGATTAGTCTATTTGGTTCAAAAGTTTCCTTTATCTAATTTTAACACTTAAATTTACTGCAAATAACGTTGTCAATGTTCTCAAGTATTTTTGATAATATTCACCAACCGATATTTACCTTTTCCAGTTTTATCAATTGATTAGAAATCAATGTTACCATTTTAACATTGAAATACTTTTTAACTGCTATAAATTAAACACAAAATTCGTTTACATGTTCATTTTTAGTTTCAACTTTATTGGTTACAGTTTTCATTTGACTTTTTCATTTGTGGAATCAAAATGGCTGAGATAAATTACAAATAATCAATTTAATAATTAACATCATAACAATTCAATGAAATTGTAATGGACAATGAATATTGTTCTTGAATATTACGTAGTTAAACCATTAACGAAAAAATGGAAAAGATGGATTTGAAAGTCAATGAGAAATTAGAATCAATTGAACAAAATTTCAACAAAAAAATCTATTAATTGGAGGAAAAAAACAAACAATAACCCAAAGGTACAAGTTAATTATTAGCTAATTAATAATAATTATTAATTTGATTGATTTTAATGTTAGGCTAATGAATTGACTCAAAACAGATTTTCAATTGAAAAATGAAAACATTGATTTGATGAGCTATCCATTCATCATTACGTGACGACGTCCACATTTTTATACGTCATCAAATGGATACAGAATGCAAGTACAAAAGTGGATCCATGAAGATGATGAATTCTTAATAAAATATGGAAACCAATGGATTTCTTAAAAATTCATCGTTTTTTAATTAGTCAGCATTCAACTAAAATTAAATAAATTTGATTAATTAATTGAATATTCATACCTTTAATTACCAATCGCAATTTAATTACTGAAATTAAGAAATGATTGATTTTTTCCTCCAATTCATTGATTTTCCTGTTCAAATTGCGTTCAATTGATTCCAATTTCTCATTGAAATTCATTACATTTACTTTTATTTTTTTAGTTAATGGAATAATGACGTAACAGTTACAATACTCATGAACAATATCGGTTATCTATTAAATTTTATTAATATTAATTATTAAATTAAATAAATATAAATTACCTCCGACATTTTGATTCCACAAATAAAAGAGTAAAAATAAAAACTGTATAATTTGTAGTTCAAGCTAAAATATAACATGGAAAAGCTTTTGTTTTTCAATTTAATGTGAAAATAAAGATTATTTGAATATGAAAATGATACAGAATTGCTCTCTAAATGCTTCAATAAAACTTTAAATTATTTAATAAAAATCACACAATAAATAAAAACTAATTAATCAACAAAGTAGCTAATCTGAAAAAAGTATTTAATCTTCCATAAAACATTGAAAATGCTATTTACAGTAAATGTAATGCAATGACAACTTGTACAAATAAAGTGAAATAAACCTTGACCAACTAAACTAATCACACATTATTATCAGTTGCTCAATTGCCACTCAAATAATCTTAAAAACACAACTGCATTTGATAAGACGTTCAATGACAAAGATAAATTTAAGTAAAACAATTTAAATGAAATGATGAAATTTGGTCTAATAAGATCAAATTTTTGCCTTTTTTGTTTTGATTAGATTCAATTTCATGTAAAAGACGTTTGTAGATATCATTTTCAATGTACTGTAAAGTTAAAGTATTTCAGATAATATTCTTCAATCAAACAAAACTGTCTTTTATCATTTTCACATTGAAATATTTTTCAAGTTAAAAAAATACGTTTTTACCTTCAATTTAATTAATAAATGATTGATTTTTAATAGTGTGATTTAACTATATGACAATTGAATAAGGTCAATAAATTAATTGATTAAATTGGTTTCAACTGATTCAGGGCCGGCGCAACGCGGGTTCCAAGGGTTCCCCTGAACCCGGCCCCGCGCTTGGAGAGGCCCCGCGGTCTACGAAATGACGTTTTTTTTTTTTTTTTTTTAGAAAAATTTTTTTTTTTTTTTAAGAAAAATTTTTTTTAAAAGAATTTCAGGAACAAAAAAATTTTTTTTAGGAAAATTTTAGAAAAAAATGTTTTTTTTTCAATTTTTGAACCCGGCCCCGCAAAAAGTCGCGCCGGCCCTGAACTGATTAAACGTAATGATGAATCAATCACTAATCATTACAATTCAATAATTGATTGAATTAATTAGTTTTCATGATTGAAATAATTGTTACATATAAAAGAGAAAGTGGAGTTTGGGACGCAGTGGCTTTTCACTTTTTAATTGATTCAAAGTGGCCGAAGTTAAGTAAAATTTCTAATTTGAATGTAAAATTGTAAAAAGAAACAGAATGTTTTCAAGTACAGTAGATTTTCGTTAACACGAAGTCGACGGGACCAAGATTTTTCTTCGTGTTAACGGAGTTTTGTGTTATCGAATACATGTAAAATATAATATATATTGCTCAAATTGACATTTTTAGAGTCAAACTCACATTTTTTAGAGTCAAACTCCCATTTTTTATAGTCAAACTCACATTTTTTAAGAGTCAAACTGACTTTTTTAAGAGTCAAACTGACACTTTTTAGAGTCAAACTCACATTTTTTTGATTTTCTCTACATTTTCTTTGACGAAATATACAAAATCAGTTCGTGTTAACGGGGTTGTGCTTCGTGTTAACGAACAAAAAATGTATGTGAAAGCCTATACTGTAGTTCGGGACCACAACGTTGCTTCGTGTTAACGAGAAATTCGTTTTAACGGCGTTCGTGTTAACGAGAATCCACTGTATATACGTAGATAATCTAATATTAATTAGACAATTAATTATTTTATTAAAACTATTTGATTCTTTGTTACTTTTGGTTCAGTTTAACACTGAAAATTACATCGAATGTTTAGATAACCGTTGTTATCGATTAGTTGAGAATATTTATCTGTTTTTATTTATTAGGTTATATATTTTGTATTGTATTTTTTCATTTAGATAAAATACTTATCATTTTCTCATTGAAATAACTTTGTTTCTAACTTGAAATTGAGAAACAAAAACTCTTACGTGTTCATTTTTAGTTTCAACTTCATTCGTTACAGTTTTCATTTCAACTTTTTCATTTGTGGAATCAAAATGGCAGAGATAAATTACTATTAAACAATTTCATAAATAATATTATAATGATTCAATGAAATTGTAAGGGACTACAAATATTGTTCTTGAATATTACGTGATTAAACCATCAAGAAAAAAACGGAATAGATGGATTTGGAAGTCAATGAGAAATTAGAATCAATTGAATGAAATTTCAACAAGAAAATCAATGAATAAAAAGAAAAAAACAACAACAACTCAAAGGTACAAGTTAATTATTAGTTAATTAATAATAGTTATTAATTTTAATGTTAGGTTAATGAATTGACTAAAATAAAACGGATTTTAGATTGGAAAAGGAAGACATTGGCATGATTGAATATCCATTCACATGGAACCTCCATCGATCTGCCATTATGGAATTCACCAACAATGGACGTTCATAATTTTATACGTCATCAAATGGATACAGAATAAAAGTACAAATGTGGTTCCATGAAGATTTTTTAAAGATGATTGTCTTTTACTTAAAGTCAGCCTTGAACCAAAATGACACATTAAATTAAATAATTCTAAAATAAATATAATTAATTAATTGAATATTCATACCTCTAATTACCAATCACGATAATTTAAAAAAATAGAGATTGATTGATTTTTTCTTCTAATTCATTGATTTTCCTGTTTAAATTTCGTTCAATTGATTCTAATTTTCATTGAAATTCATTCCATTTCGTTCTATTTTTTATCAAATGGAATAATGATGTAACATTTACGATATTCACGAACAATATCGGTTATCTATTAAATTTTATTAATATTAATTATTAAATCGAATAATTATACATTACCTCCGACATTTTGATTCCACAAATAAAAGGTTGAAATGAAAACTGTATAAATTAAAGTTCAAATTAAAAATTAACATAGAAAAGCTTTTGTTTTTCAATTTAAAGTTAAAATAAAGTGAAAATGATATTTGCAATGCAATTTCTTGTCTTTTTTACATGATAAAATAAAAATTCAATAAAAGCAACACAATAAATAATTAGCTGATTTGCTGATTAAAGTCTTTAATTAGCTTCTATTTAATTATCTTCAAAACATTGAAAATGTTATTTACAATTAATGGTTTATTTACTCGAGATTTCTTTTACCTTAATTTAACAATCACACGTTATTATCAGCTGCTCAATTGCCATCAAAAAATATTAAAAACAAAACAACATTTGATAAGACGTTCAATAACAAAGATAGACAGAATTTTTTCATTTTCTCACCTAAATCTATCACTTTTCAACTGAATTTGTAATCTTTGTCATATAATGTGTTATCAAATTAAGTTATCATAGCAGATTAGCATAGCAGGATTTGAAACAATGCTATTTCTTATCATTTTGACACTGATATATTTTTTTAAGTTAAAAAACAAGTTTTACCTGTTCAATTCAATAAACAAATGGTTTATTTTTAATAGTGTCATTTTCCTAAATGAGAATTCAAAATTGTCAATAAATTAATTGATTAAATTGCTTTCAACTGATTAGTGATTGCTTTATTATCATATTTAATAATTACAATTTATCATAAAAACATTGATTTTGTTCAATCAATTGGATTCAAACAAACACTTTAGTACATCAATTGAAAGAGAAATAAAATATGGGTTTTGTAATGACTTTATTGACCTCTTGTCTCATGAAGAAATAGAAAATAATGGATTTCTTAAAGACGACTGTCTTTTACTCAAAGTCATCATTCAACTCAAATAAAAATAGATTAATTTTGTTATTAAAATTCATCGAACAATTGGAACATGTTTTCTCTACTGTTAAAATGGCTTTCAATCGATTCCACATTAACAATACTTTTTATTAAAAATCATCATCAATAATTAATAATTAAGTAATGAATAAACCATTTATTTAATGATGAACTTATAACAGTGTTGATAACCGTCTAGCACATTGTTTTTCAATGTGGGACGTTTGCATAATCAGAGGGGGGCAATTTGAACGTTCAAGAGATGAATTTGAAAATGAATGTTTTGAAAGTTTAAGTTAAATCTTTTAAATACTTTTAAAATAAAGTTTAGTTTTTTAAAACTATTAACTTGCTTTTAAATTTTTTATTATTATTTTTTTATACATAAGTGACGTCATTGAAACACAGTAGTTCTTTCATAAAAACAAATGTGCAAACCTGATGACCAACTTTTGTCACAAAAAAAGTAATTTTATGTTGAAAATCAACTTTAACATTTTAAGTGCAGAAAATGATGAAAACATTAATTTTTTGTTTTAATACTTTTAGTTTGAAATCACCATATTCACGAAACTACATATTAATTTGCACTTTCTATCTACTTGATGACGTAGATAAATATTTTAATTAAATTTTGTTTTTTTATCATGGCAACTACCTATTTACCATTGTAAAACTCTATCAGTTGATTAATGCTCAATGTGAAAATCAATTTCAATAAAATCATCTTCAACATTAATTGAATTTTCAAGCAAATGATAAGAAATTGCATGAGAAAACTTATCAAATAGATAAAATTATAAATTCAATAAAAATAAAAAACAGATAAACAGTTTCATATCATAACAACTATTATCTAATCTTCAATGACATTTACAGTTTTAAACTAAACCAAAAGCAACAAATAATAAAAATAGTCTGAATAAACGTATTAAGTGTGTTTTTAATAAGAATTAAAATAAAATTGCAATAGTTTTGGTTAATCAAATAGTAAATAAACTGCTCTACAAATAAAATTAGTTTGTTTTTGGTTTTCAGTTTCTGATATTAATTTTTTTGAATGACTGAAAATAGTTAAGATAATAATTGGTAATTATTGCTATTGTTTTGTTTTTTATAATATTTGATTAGTTTTGTTTTCATAAAATTTCTTATTATTTTCACATTGACAAACAAAATCATTTACATGTTCATTTCTAATTTCAACTTCAATTTATAATCGACTAGCTTTACCCATCGCGCGTTGCTGCGAAAAATTTGTTTTTCTGCTTTTCCCTGCTTTTTGTCTTCACTCTTAATTTTAATTGGCAATACTAAAATTGTAATAATTACTGTTAAGATTAAGAATTACTTGAAATATAAAACTAAAAAATTTTTAATTTGAGTAATTAATTTTCATTTTTCATTATTTCTTTGTTGTATTGTAATTCTGAAATAAGATTTGAATTTTTAGACTCAGATTAAAAATTGATTAATATTTTTTAGTTAGGTTTTGTTTTTAAATGTACTGATTTTGATAAAACCAAAATCTGTTTTCATTGTAAAAATGCCTTGATTACATGGAGTGTTTTTAATAAATTCAGATAATAATTTTTATTGATTAGCTGATGAGTTGACAGAAGTATTTATCTGTTTTGTTATTCATTGCATTATTTCTATTGTTTTGTATTTTATCAATTTGATAACAATTTTCTCATACAATTTATCATTTTTATATTGAAAATTTTTGTTTTATCTGTAAATTGAGAAATCAAAGCCTTCAAGTGTTTTTTATTTTTCAATTTTAATTTATACACTTTTTCATTTAAACTTTTTTTGATTGTGAATTAAAAATGGCTGAGTGAATTTGTAATAATCAATGTTTTAAAATTGGATTAAATGACAGACAATTAGTTTGATTTATTGAGAGAGAAAAAATGGAATTCAGATTCAATGAGAAATTTGAATTGAAACGAAATTTCAACAAAATAATCAATGAACTGGAGGGAAAAATCAACGACAACAAAATGGTACAATAATTATTAGTTAATTCATAATTAATAGTTAATTAAATTTAATTTTGAAAAGGTTAATCAATTGTCTGAAACTGTGAAAAGCAAATTCCATAGCAGTTATGTATTAAGAACTAATTCACCAGCTGATTTCACATTGAAAATCAATGAAGTTGAAGAAAAAATGTCGAAAACAAGTTTTGAATTGGAAAACCAAGTGTTTGCTTTGAGTGATTATCCATTGCGAATCAAAGCTGAGATTGCATTTAATCATCAAGGGCTTTCAATGTACTTGCAACCAATTGGTCAAACTAAAATGCCAACTAAGAAAGTGCCATTGAAAATTATACCAAAGTTGTCATTTGTTTTAAAAGATTTAAGTGGAGGAAACAGACATCTTATTAGGTCAAGAGGATTCTATTTTAATTCAAAACTTTATTTTAATAATTTCAGAAAAACAGCAAACATTTTTGATAAATCTTTGATTAAAAATTCAATTTATGTCAAAGATGATTCAATTGAAATTGATGTTTACGTTGAACCTCCATCGATAGCCCAATCTTATTTCTCAACTGATGGAGTTTTACTATGGAAAATTGAAAATTACAATCAGAAAAAGCAAAATGCAATTCATGGATTTATTGATTCTGATTACAGTCCATACTTTTATACGTCATCAAATGGATACAAAGTCCAAATTGTCTTGTGGTTTAACAGATTTAATAATTTCAAAGGAAAAGGATTGTCAGTTTGGATTAATTTTTTAAGTGGAGAAAATGATGAAAAACTTAAAGATTATTTTGCACATAAAACAACATTAATTTTATTCAACCAATTTGATTTAAGTAAACATTTTATGAAATCAGTTGAAAAGGAAATTCAAGCAGAAGAATATTGTTATCGAATTAGTCTTTTGTCTGATGAAGAAATAGAAAACAATGGTTTTCTTAAAGACGATTGTCTTTTTCTCAAAGTCATTATTAAATCCAAATAATTATTTTCAATATAAAAATAATTGAGAAACTTGAAAGTTAGTTAATAATCGGTTTTCTTCTTTAATAATTGTTTTATTGTTAAATTGATTAGAAAAAATTGTTCATTTGATGAATCGATTCCTAAAACATTTTAAGAAATAAGTTCACAATCGTTTTTTCTTAAAAACAAATGCGGAAAAAAGTAAAGCAAAGCAAAGTTAAATAGTCTGAATAAACGAATTCTATAATTAAATGTGTTTTTTATAAGAATTAAAATTCCAATAGTTTTTCTTAATAAACTAATTTTATTTCTCGAGCAGTTTATTTACTAGTTAGTTTTTGGTTTTCAGGTTCAAAGGTTAATATTTTGAATAACTGAAAATAGTTAGATAATAATTGATAATTGTTGCTATTGTTTTGTTTTTGTTATCAAATTTGATTAATTTTGTTTTAATGAAATTTATTATTATTTTCACTTTGACAAGCAAAAGCATTTGCATGTTTATTTTTAATTTCAACTTTAATTTAAAGGTATTCTATTTGTAGAATCAAAATGGCTTAGGTAAATTATAATTATGTCGTACCGGTATTATAATCTGGTGTTCGTGTTAACGAGAATCCGCTCTGTTAAAAAAATTGAATTAGGAAACGAAAATTGTACATAAATATTTTTAATTTATTGTAAACATTTTTTATATAGTTAATAGCTGAATCCAATGAAAACAAATTCCATACAAGTTATGAGTTGCAAACTGATTCACCATCTAATTTCACTTAGAAAATAAACACAATTAAAGAAAAGATGAAGAAAGCAAAATTTCAATTGGAAAGTGAAGAATTTCAACTGATTAATCATCCATTCAAAATTAAAGCAAAAATTGAAAAACATTTTAGTAAATTAGTTAAAACGGAAATGAAGCAGAACTGTTATTGGTACACGATTGACCTTTTGTCTCATGAAGAAATAGAAAACAATGGATTTCTTAAAGACGATTGTCTTTTGCTCAAAGTCAGTGTTCAGTTTAATTAAAAATAAATTCATTCATTATTAATTTTCAATTATAAAAGACTGTGTATTCCACTATTCAACTATGGGTTACTTGTTAAATTAATTTCCAACAGTTTTTGGATTTTAAGAAAATCTTAAGAAAATAAGTTCTTATTCATTTGTTATACATTTTTCAAAAATTTCAATATTAAAAAGTTAATTACGTGATGATAATAAGTATTTTTATTTAAAATTAAAAAAGGTACCCTCGACTTATAAACTCCAGGCCAATAATTTAGACTGTTTGTTACTTTTGGTTTAGTTTAAAACTGTAAATGTCATTGAAGATTAGATAATAATTGCTGTTGATTAGCTGATTATTTGATGAAACTGTTTATCTATTTCTATTGAATTTTTAGTTAATCAATTTGATAACATTTTTCTCATAAAATTTCTTATCATTTTTACATTGAAATTATCTTTTAAGTTTAAATTGAGTAACCAAAGCTCTTACGTGTTCATTTTTAGTTTAAATTTATAAAGTTTCTATTTCTGCTCTTCATTTGTAGGCTCAAAATGGCGGAGGTAATTTTTAATTATTTAATTGAATAATCAGTATTATGATAATTCAATCAAACTGTAATAGATGAAGGATATTGTTCGTCATTAAAGATTGTGGAGTTGAACCATTGAGAGAAGAAATCGAATTTTGTTTACCTCATTCAAATGGCATTTCCGGTTTCTTCGGATGAAGACAAAGTCAATCCAGAAAAACCATTTGAACGGGATAAGCAAGTTCACTTGATCACATATTGTTTAAATACCTGGAAAAAGTATTTTAAAGACGTAAATTAATTAAGACTACAGTTACTGCAATGAAATTTTATTTCTCATTTCAATTTTATTTGCAATAAACCAATAAAGATATAAAACATCTTAGTATTAATCGCTTTCTGTATAGTTAAGATTAAGAAATATTCACTCAATTAATTTCATTTAGCTTTTTATAGCTAATAAAGAAATAGAAAGCAATGGTTTTCTTAAAGATGATTGTCTTTTGCTCAAAGTTATTATTCAACTCAAATAAAAATTAATAAAAGTGAACAACATTTTCCTATGTAAAAATAATTTCCTTGTTAAATTGTTTTTTAACAATTATTCACCAAGTATAACAATGTTTAAGAAATTTTAAGAAAAACAGTTTCTACAATTTAAAACAATTATCAAGCTTTTATGGATAATTAATTAATGAAATGTAATTATAAATTTAATAAAATTTTGATTAAAAATTTATAAAATTTTGATTAGAAATTAATAAAATTTTGATTAAAAATTAATAAAATTTTGATTAGAAATTAATAAAATTTTGATTAAAAATTAATAAAATTTTGATTAAAAA
>JAAFCF010003059.1:4308022-4323565 GCA_013389785.1 Helicorthomorpha holstii
GATTTTAAAAATTTTAACTAATAAATTACCAAAAAATGGATTTTAAACATTTTAACTAATAAATTAGTTAAATTTTTTAAGATTTCAATACATTTTTTCATTAAATGAATAATTAAAACAATTGCAAATTTGTTCACCTCATTCAAATATAATTTCTGTTGAATTTGGCTGACAATGTCTTCAATCAAAATTGATTTCTTATCAAGATCTTCAATCGAAGATTTTAGTTCTTTTCCAATTAAATTAATATTTTCTTGATCAGCAATTAATTTTACAATTTTCTTATCAAGATTAGTAATTTCTTGGTTCAGTTTTTTCAATTTATTCCTCAGTCGATTTGAATTCTTGTTAAGTTCTTCGTTAATTTCATTCAATTTTTTATCTTTTTCTTCAAACTTCTTCATTTCTTCAATCACACAAGCATTAATTTTATCACCAACATCTGATTGAACAGTTTCAATTTTTTTACTTAGTTTTTTAAATTTAATTTTGAGATTTTTAATGGATTTTTCATTTTTTAAATCAGTTTGTTTTTCAAATTTAGCAAAGTTCTTGTTTAATTGATTTGTAATCTCTTTGAATTTGAGTTCACTTTGATTAACAAACTCTTGATGCTTTTTCTCAACAATTTCAAATATGAAATCACATTTGCCTTCCAATTTAGCTATTGCCAATTGAAGATTATTATGATTGCTTTTCATAGTGTCATTCATTTCATTGATCTAATATCAAAAATACATTAAAATTTAATTAATTGGCATTAATAATTACTTAAAACCTTTGGGTTGTTGTTTAGTTTTTCTTCCAATCCATTAATTTTATGGATAAAATTTCGTTCAATGGAATCCAATTTTTTATTGAACTCTAGTTCCATTTCTTCTCTCAATGATTCAATCACGTAATCTTTACAATATTCACGAACAATATCAGTCATCTATTGCAATTTATGTATATTAATATGATTTAATTATTAAGTTTAATAATTATTAATTACCTCAGCCATATTTGTCCATAAATCAAGAAGCTAAAATGAAACTTTGTAAAATGAATTTAAAACTAAAAATGACCAAGTAAATGTTTTTTAGTTTCATATTTCAATGTAAAAAAGATAAGACAATGCATGAGAAAAATGTTATCAAATTGATAAAATACAAAGCATTATAATAAATTAAAAACCAGATAAATAGTTTAATCAACTCATCAGCTAATCAATGACAACTTTTATATTAACTGCCAACTTGCAAATTATCTGAATAATTATAAGAAAATGCCAAAGACTTTTTTAAATGTTTTAATTTTTATTTAGGTTTTCTAATTAAAAGACTGTCAAAGTTAAAAAAGAGCATAAGATATCTTAGATAAACCAACATAATTATCTTAATCATAAAAACTAATTCATTCACTGAATTAATAAATTTTAATTATTAAATATGATAATGAAGCAATCACTAATCAGTGGAAAGCAATTTAATCAATTAATTTATTAACAATTTTAAATTCTCATTTAGGAAAATGACACTATTAAAAATAAACCATTTGTTTATTGAATTGAACAGGTAAAACTTGTTTTTTAACTTAAAAAAAATTTATCAGTGTCAAAATGATAAGAAATAGCTTTGTTTCAAATCCATCGATAAAACTGTACAAGGAAAATATCGATCAAGAAATATTATCTTAATTTAACAAAAGGCAGTCTAACCTTTGATTTAGGTGAGAAAATGATGAAATTCTGTTTTTGTCATTGAACGTCTTATCAAATGTTGTTTTGTTCTTAACATTTTTAGATGGCAATTGAGCAGCTGATAATAACGTGTGATTGTTAGATTAAGATATAAAAATTCTCGAATAAATAAACCATTAACTGTAAATAACATTTTCAATGTTTTGAAGATAATTAAATAGAAGCTAATTAAAGACTTAAATCAGCTAATTATTTAATGTGTTGCCTTTATTTAATTTTTCTTTTATCATTTAAAAAAGACAAGAAATTGCAATGAAATATCATTTTCATATTGAAATAATTTTTATTTTAACTTTAAATTGAAAAACAAAAGCTTTTCTATGTTAATTTTTAATTTGAACTTTAATTTATAAAGTTTTTATTTCAACCTTTTATTTGTGGAATCAAAATGTCGGAGGTAATGTACAATTATTCAATTTAATAATTAATATTAATAAAATTTAATAGATAACCGATATTGTTCGTGAATATCGTAAATGTTACGTCATTATTCCATTAGATGAAAAAATAGAACAAAATGAAATGAATTTCAATGAAAAATTAGAATCAATTGAACGAAATTTAAACAGGAAAATCAATGAATTAGAAGAAAAAATCAATCAATCTCTAATTTTAGAAATTATTGATTTGAAATCAATCTCTAATTATTAGACGTCTAATTAATCATATTTATTTTAGAATTATTTAATTTAATTGAATGTGTAATTTCGGTTTAATTCTGACTTTAAATAAAAGACAATCATCTTTAAAAAATCTTCATGGAACCACTTTTGTACTTTCATTCTGTATCCATTTGATGACGTATAAAATTATGAACTTCCATTGTTGGTGAATTCCATAATGGCAGATCGATGGAGGTTCAATGTGAATGGATATTCAATCATTCCACGGTCTTCTTTTTCCAATCTAAAATCCGTTTTATTTTAGTCAATTTATTAACCTAACATTAAAATTAATCAAATTAATAACTAGTATTAATTAGCTAATAATTAACTTGTACCTTTGAGTTGTTGTTGTTTTTTTCTTTTTATTCATTGATTTTCTTGTTGAAATTTCATTCAATTGATTCTAATTTCTCATTGACTTCCAAATCCATCTATTCCGTTTTTTTCTTGATGGTTTAATCACGTAATATTCAAGAACAATATTCGTTGTCCCTTACAATTTTATTGAATCATTATAATATTATTTATTAAATTGTTTAATAGTAATTTATCTCTGCCATTTTGATTCCACAAATGAAAAAGTTGAAATGAAAACTGTAACGAATGAAGTTGAAACTAAAAATGAACACGTAAGAGTTTTTGTTTCTCAATATAAAGTTAGAAAAAAGTTATTTAAATATAAAAATGATAAGTATTTTATCTAAATGATAAAATACAATACAAAATATATAATCTAATAAATAAAAACGATAAATATTTCCAACTAATCGATAACAATTATCTAAACATTCAATGTAATTTTCAGTGTTAAACTAAACCAAAAGTAACAAACAATAAAATAGTTTTAATAAAATAGTTGCATTCATTTTCAATTTAGATTAGTCGCACATTATCAAACTGATACATAAATTGTTTTTTAATTGACTCCCATTGCGTTATAGCTATAATCTTTTCAAAATAGGCGTTCTATAGATCTTTTTAGGCTCTTGAACATTAAAAAAGGAAAATTAAAAAACGTTGATATTTAAAATAGATATTTAGGTTGACGCAAAACACTGTAAATTTCAGTTTGAAATTTATACATTTAAAAAAAATTATTTTTGGCATTTTTGAAGTCATAAAATGTTTTTTAAATATACAATACTTTGATAAAACCTTCATCTTTCAAGAAAAAATTCAGATAATTTATAAAAAAGTTATATGTACACATTTGTGGTAATTATATAAACTGTTTGTAAACATGATTTGAAATGTTGAAATACAACACATATTCCTTTTTTGTTGCAATCAATTTAATTGGCAAGATAGAGAATGTAAAGCAACCTCTGTGTGTTAGTAGAAGAGGTTAGCTGAAAATGGTTCTAGGGGTAAACGACGCCAACAATATGATCTCAGGGAAATGTAGCCAGTAACATGCCCCACAAAACCATGACGCAGATATAGGTCACCTTTGTGTAAGTTTATCTCCCAATTTAAACTAACCTAATCTAAACAAATTTAATCTAACCTAACCTATTTTAATCTAACCTAACATCATTAATTGTGAAAACGAAGGTGACCTATGTTTGTGTCATGGTTTTGTAGGTCATGTTACTGGCTACATTTCCCTGAGATCATATTGTTGGCGTCATATACTCCGGATACCGCTGAAAATGCCTTTTCAGTGACCTTGACTTCTTTCATTAGTTACGATGGTTTCAATTTAATAAAATGTTAAAAAGTTTGTCTTAATGTAAAAACCTAACAAAAATCAATTGGTTTTCTACATATATAAATTTATATTAACAAAATAAGACCAATTTTAAATTTGTTTAAGCAAATTACATTTTGTGACACACCTTATCAAACTGATAAGATTGCTCATTAAAACTACCCTAACAGTAAAATTAACATTTATGTATTATGAAACACTATATATGCCCATTACTTGCATATCTATAAGCTGAGCTCATTATTGTATATAGTGACAGAGTAATTGCAATTTAAAAACCAAAAAAATCAAATTGATACTGACATGACTAACAAAGGGTTAAAGAACAAACCCAGAAAAAACCATTTATCAGTAAAACCAACTGGAATAAATGTTTAGAATTTGCTGAAGTTTATAAAAATAAACCAATTAAATTTTAGAAAGATGTTATCTTTTCTGATTAAAATAAATATGAAATTTTGAAACTATTTTCACTGTATGGAGAAAAATGGCGCTGCTTTACATTCACAAAACATCCTCAAAATTGTGAAACATGGAGGTGGGAGCTTCATGGTTTGGAGGGGCTTGTCATACTCTGGTGTGGAAAATAATTTCATTGATGGCACAATGACATGTCTATCTTATCTAAATGTGTTGTCCCATAATTTAAAAGAAAGTGCAATTAAATTGTTTGGGAATTAGCTTCATCTTTCAACAGGATAATGATCTTAATCACACAGCTAACAAGACCAAAGAGTGGCTTCTATAAAATGCATGTCAAGAGTTGAAAACACCCCCACAGTCACCTGACCTCAATCCAATTGAGAATTAACAGCATCTATTGGATAAAACAATTGAAAAAAAAACACAAGTAAAAACACACTTAAGGAGGTTTTTCAAGAAAAGTGGACCCATTTCACAGCTGAAACCACAAAGAGTTTAGTGAAATCAATGCCTAGACAGTTAGCCTTAGTTATACATGCTAAGGGACTTCATACAAAATATTAGTTTAATCTTTTCTATACAAAATGTATAAAATGTTATGTTTTTAAAAAATGCTTTATCACTTTGTAGCAGTGAAAAAGTGAATTATTTTAAATTAAATTTTTTTGATTTTATAACTTTTTCTATTTCTCAATGTAATAAGTAGTTATGATGTAAGAGAACTATTTTAAATATTTTCATAATTTTATTTTATTACATACTTTATACTTTTAAACAAGAAAAAACATGGTGCTCCATCACTTATTTTCCCTACTGTAAGTTCAATACATTTTCATTCAACAAGCTTACGTTTAATAAGTTATGGAGAGAATGTAATACTTATTGCTAGAATTAAAAAACAGAATGTAAGTTTTAAGTAGCTGTGATAACCATTAATATAAGCTTTAGAACCTTTTCTTAAAGTATATGCAGTTTTTTATCATGACCAAAAATCATGCCCCCACTAAAATCATGTCTCATTAGCACTGCAATATGATTATTACAAACTCTTAATATTAATTATCTGACTAATGCAGTGAACTTTGTCAATTACATATTTTGAGATCTCTAAATGCTGAATAAGTTTTTGTAACTTACTTTTTCTAAATTTCTAACCAAGAAACTTACCACTGGAACTTAATATGAACTTCATAATTATAGAAAGAACTATAAAAATAGGTATACTTTTACAGGCATAAGGTACCCCAGCGTAAATCTACTACTGGTACCATTCATAAACAATCTACTAAGTAGATTGTTTATGATTATTACCCCCTTGAGACCTTGACCAAGTAGGTTCCACTTGGTCAAGGTCTCAAGGGGGAAATTACAATCATTACCAGTTCACCATTTGTTACAAAATCTGGTAGTGGGTAATATAATTTATAAGGGGGTGCTAAAACTTTGCAAGATAAAATGCTATTAGATATAATTGAAATTATTGAAATGTTTTATGTAATTTACTGGTAAAATGCTTTGCATTAAAACAAATGTTTGAAGTATGCGGTACCTGTTGGCATTAAAATAAAGCAATAATTTTTCAATTGCAAGCATTTGACATTGGATGAATTTCTAGTTTTAAGAGAGTGAAGTGATTTGATAAAATGAAGACAAAACAAAAGTATTTTATTGTTTTGTAGAAATGCCTTTACCCATTGAAAATACTATAGAGTTGGACATAACTGTGTTGTATAAGATTAAGCAAGACAGTATATAACATTTGAAATAGTTGTTGATTGGTTTTAATTATTTAACAAGATCATCTTTCAGTTTATGGTAGACAAATGTCTCGTTCTTAGTCTCCTGATAGCTATTTTGCTGTGCTTATCTTATATTTTGTAGATATTACAAAGCTTTTTGTTAAATTTAGATTTTGGTTTTTTAAAGAACTACAAGATTTAACAATGTTTTTTAAAGTTAGCAAGACTGTAGAAGAGACTTACTTTAAATGTTATTTTTAAGATTTGTTTCACTTTGTATATCAGCAATTTTGTTATGTTAAATTTCAGAAAGCAAATCACAAGTTTTGTAATGCACTGGCTGTTTAAGATGTGAAGGTCAATTTAGCTTCTACATTTTTAATGCATTTTTAAAGCAATAGTTAAAGTTTGTTATAATAATGTATATTTTTGTTTTTACATAGGTTTATCTGAAGGATTTTATCAGTCAGGTTTATGCAAAACCTAATGTCCTATTGAAAATGATAAACTGGCAGCTGAAGCTTTTCAACTGAATAATCCAAAAGCTGTTCTATTACAAGGAAACTGTAATGAGATTTTTAAAGCATTGCTGGATGTAAGTGCAGTAATTAACAGCATGTTATCTGCAAACTTTTGATTGTTGAACATTGACTTTCTCTATTTGTCCTTATAAAATGTATGCAGCTATTCTTTTCAATTTGCAATAATTATATCATTTACAGTAGTTGATCTTTGATGTAAGTTCTTAATCCATTTAAGAGTGAGGTTCAGAAACTGAAACACACTTCTATACAGATAACCATTATAAAGTAATTATCACATTCCACCATAGTCTCTGTAACAAATCATATCCAATGGTATTTATTTTTAATAATGTTTTAAATTATTTTGCCAAATTTAAAGGTATGCTGAAATGTTCAAAAATAGCCAAAAATATGTTTTTAATCAGCTAATATATATAATGACAAAAATACTTTCAGATAAGCTAAACATGGTTATTATGATCAACTATATTATGAACTCAATCATCAATGTAGTAGCTAAACATCAATGGTTTTTACATTTACGAGTATGTACAATATTTTTATTATTATGTCTACTTTCTGTTTCTTCACAATTGGCTTAGTTTGCTTTCTAACAATCTTGTTTTATTTGAACTCTCCATCAGGTGCACCTCATTGAATAGATGACATTGGCACTATTTTCACAGTTTAAGCAAACGGTTTGAAATTAAACAGCTAAAACTCATAGTAGCTGTAGCATATGGTGTTTTTTATTACTATATACTAAAACCATCACTAATACCAATTTAACCACATGGCAGTGGTGTATGTAATCTGTGAGATGTATTGCACCCAATGGTGAAATTTTTTGAAAAATTGATATTTCAAAATTTTATTAATTTCATCATTTTCATCACTGTATTTACTACTACTTTAATGTAAAAAAGTTTTGTGTTAATAGTTTTTGAGGAAATCAATGGTGGCATTACATTAAACAGCGGTGATGTAAGCTCTATGGAAAAAAGGAGGTACATAAGATATGAATGGAGAATTGTTATAACTTTCTCTAATTAGAAAATGATCAATGTGTATTAAAAAAGTGTTATGACAAAATGTTAAAATTTTTTGGAACTGTAGAAAATAATTAAAAATGGTTAATAAAATTATTAGCACATTTACACATTTGTAATTGAAATATTAGTGCATACATTGTTGTAATAGCTGCATTTTGTGTTCTTTTCAAAATTAATTAATATTTATGCAATTAGGCATTTTTTTGAATAATCAGTAATATATTCATGTGTATTATTAAGTAAAGTTTCATTTGGTATGAATACATTTTGGGGTTTCTACTTGGAGAAGGCCAGCCTTGTTCCCAACTCTACAGTAAGCGCTAGAAAATTATTAAGATCAATCTTGGAGTGCTGAAGGGAGTATAGTATGAGGTGAGTAGCTTGTATGCTAGAGTTTAGTAGCTAAACTCTAGAATACTCTAAAATACTAAAGAATACTCTAACACTTTTTCAACTGAAGTTAGATCAATTCAGTTGAAAAAGTGATAATAAAGTGCACAGGTAAAATAATTATTGATTATATTGATTTAATGCTATTCATCATCAATTTTACTTCATAGATTTCCTGTTTAGACACCAACAGCAAAATAGCCAATCCTGCAATTCCTGTCACACCAGTACACAGAACTTCATCATTTCATTTACATTTTTTCACCTAAATTTATTATCTTTGTAATTGAATGTCTTATCAAGTATTGTTTTGTTCTTAAGATTGTTTAAAATGACAATTGAACTACTGATAATAGTGTGTGATTGTTTTATTAAGTCAAGGTTTCTTTCACCTCATTTTAACATTTTCTATTTGTTTCAATTTCCTGTAAATAAAATTTTCAATACTTTAAAGTATTTAGTTTTTATTTTATCTTCTTAATCAACAAATCAGCTAATCAGTAAAAAATATTATTTAATGTGTAATTGTTATGTTATCATTTAAAATAAACATTTATATTGCAATTTTTTATCATTTTTACATTGAAATAATCTTTATTTTAACATTAAATTTCGAAATATTGTACAATGAAGTAAAACTGCATTATAAATACAGTATTTTTTAGTACTTCAACCTTTAGTAATTCAACCTTTAACAGTGGGGTTATGGAGCTTCCAAACAATCGCCTGTGTCTCCACCCCTACATCAGTCATACCTCTTATATTTTTAATTCTTCTTATTATATATATAAAGTCAGCAATGGCTCGACTTCTCCCCTACCATTTCCATCCTCTGGATGAGTTGGGGAGAAATGGATGAAAAAACCCATCATTCATTCCATGTGTTGGCAGTGGTCGAGATTCGAAGCCCCGACTCCCAGTCCATGCATTTACCAACTGGGCTATTCAACTACCTACATTAAATTTAAAAACAAAAGCTTTTCCATGTTATATTTTAGCTTGAACTAAAAATTACAGTTTTTAAATTTACAGTTTTTAAATTACAGTTTTTAAATGTAATCTTATTTGTGGAATCAAAATGTTGGAGGTAATATATAATTATTTATTGTAGTAATTAATAAATGGCAAGCAAAATATGTTTTTGGTAGAAAGTAAATTTGATGCAGGTTTTTACTATAAATGTTCAGATGGGCTACCATTTGCAATTATGTATGTTGCACAACAGCTATGCAGTGGTTGTCTAACTCTTTCAGAGATCCCTGCCATATCTTGTACATTTACAGCAGCTACTGCAAATCAGGCTCTGGCTAGAAAAGCCTCAACAGAGTCAACAGCAGTTGCATACACTTGAGTTTTGATGTGTTAAACATAAATTACTAAATTAGGGGCCCCACAAAAAATTATTGGGGGGTGCAAGTTACAAATTTTTTTTAAAAAAATTCAAAATTTTAACAAATATCTAAAAAAAAAAAAAAAAAAAAAGGTAATTTGTCGGATTTGGAGGCCCCCAAATCGCGAGGCCCGGGTGCAACGCACCCGCCGCACCCCATAGAAGGCCGGCCCTGTGTCTCACTATCTATTTACAGTAAAATAAAGCAACTCAAAGTTACCATGGACAGTAGAGGGTTAACTTGAAATTTAAAAGTTGGAAATGAACAGGTAAACACATTTGAGTTTCAATTTATAATTTATAAAACTTATTTCAATGTCGAAATGATAAGACATTTTCTGATTAAATAAAAAAAATGTTTTTAGAGATAAATAAAACTTTCTAATAAACAATACAGATAAGGAATGGCAATTAGTAAAAATATCATTTGAAACAACTAAAATACAGAAATTAAAGTTAATCTAATTGATAAAAGAGTGACATAATAAAACGAGTTTCGTCATTCCTGCTCAATTAATTAAACGGTGTAACAAATATCTTCAGTTGCGGATTAAAACATACATATCCATAAATGAGATAAAGTTTTATTTATCAACTGAAATGATTTAAAAATTAATTGTTTATACAAGCCTTGATTTATTTTTGGTTGTGTTCAAAATGTTCATCAAAAGATACATTGCATTTAATAAACAACAGATAAAATTTAATACCAGCTCGAGCATAAATAAAAATTATTGTAATTGGTTTCGATAGCAACTTGAAGTAAAAAAACCATGATGTTTATTAAAAATATTGCTTTTTACATTTTTATGATACAAAAAGTCATTTGAGTAATAATTAAATGCTTTCTTTTAATATTTTTTGTCAAATGATTGTTTTAGTTGAATTGATAAGCCATTTTTATTTTTTCATTTATTTAATATTGTTTACCTCATTAAAATGACATAATTAGCTAATGTCTATTAATTGTTTATGTTTCCTTCCAATACATTGATTTTCTTGTGAAAATGTCGTTCAATTGATTCTAATTTTTTATTAAATTTCAATTTCATTGACTCTGTTTTAATAATCAATATTATAGTAATTTAATAATCAATATTATAGTAATTTAATAATCAATATTATAGTAATTTAATAATTAATATTATAGTAATTTAATAATCAATATTATAGTAATTTAATAATCAATATTATAGTAATTTAATAATCAATATTATAGTAATTTAATAATCTCAATAATTATAATTTGCTCGGCAATTTTAGGTCTACAGATGAAAGAGTTCTAATAAAAACGTTATAAATTGAATTTAAATTTATTTAAATGTTAAGATTATAAAATATTGCACAAGAAAAATGTTATCATTTGTTAAATATTAGTTTTATGTAAATGATGATTAATGAGCAAAAAAACATTAGTTTAATGAACATTAAACTTTAATAATAAACGGTTAAGAAAACATTTTTAGGTTGATTAATAATCTATCATTATAAATAATTTAATGTACTTATTTTGATTAATATATTAAATATATTTACATTTAGGTTGAATGATGAATTTGAACAAAAGACAATCGTCTTTAAGAAAACCATTGTTTTCTATTTCTTCATCAGAAAGGGCAATTGCGTACAAATAATTCCCAGCTTTCATTTCTTTTTCAACTGATTTAATCAAATGCTTGCTTGAATCCAACTGATTGATTAAAATCAATGTTGTTTTATGTTGAAAATAATTTTTATTTGTGTCATCATTTTCACCAGTTAAAAAACAAATACAAGCTGCTAATCCTTGTTTATTGAGAAAATTATCTCCATTTAACCACATTTGTATTTGTATTCTGTAACCGTTTGATGATGTATAGAAATATGGACTCAAATCATATTCAATGAGTTTATCAATGGCATTTTGTTTCTTTTTCTTGTAATTATCAATCTTCCATAATAAAATTCCATCATTTGAAACGAAATGATGGGAAATCGTTGGAGATTCAACGCGAACCTCAATTTCAATTGCATCATCTTTATTATAAATTAGATTTTCAAAAAAAAGATTTATTAAAATTTGATGCCCATTCTTTAAAATGATTAAAATTTAGTTTCTCATTAAATGTGTACTTAAATGATCTAATTACATGTTTGTTTCCACCACTCAAATCTTTTAAAATAAAAATCAATTTTGGTAAAACTTTAACAAACGATTTCTCAGTTGTTTTCATAGTTTCATCAATGAATTTAAAGTCTATGAAAACACTTAAATTAACAAAAGCACAATGAAGTTTTATTTTGAATGGATAGCCAATCAAATCAAACTCTTTACTTTGTAATGAAAAATATGATTTTTTAATAACTTCTTTAATTCCATTTATTTTCCAAGTGAAATCAGCTGGTGAATTAGTTTCAAACTCATAACTGCTTTGAAATTTGTTTTCAAAGGATCCAGCAATTAACTAAAAAAAATAAGCAATTATTGCAAAGATGTTTGATATGTTCATTGCAACAAGTTCATTTGTCCATTAATATTTCAATTTGTCACATTTAAATATTTATTTATTTTAAAAACATTTAAAGAAAAAAATGACTAATTTAAATTAAATTTAAAAATAAATTACTAATTGAAATTATATTTAAAAACAAAATACTAATTGAAATTAAATTTAAAAAAAATTACTAATTTAAATTACATTTAAAAACAAAATATTAATTGAAATTCAATTTTAAAAAAAATACTAATTTAAATTAAATTTAAAAACAAAATACTAATTGAAATTAAATTAAAAACAAAATGGCTAATTGAAATTAAATTAAAAAAAAATTGCTAATTTAAATCAAATTTAAAAAGAAAATTACTAAATGATAACTTAATGAGTCCTTTACCATCTTCAATTAAACTTTTTATTCTTTTGTTTAAATAAATTGGTGAAATTACGTGATCAAGTTAATTTATATATAAATTCTTAACATTAATTAAAATAATGTAAATTAAATTAAAATAATTACCAATAATGACTCATTCAATTGGCAAATCCGGTTTACTTGATTAACTTTTTCTTCAATTGCATTCAATTTTTTTACTTGATTTTCACATGAAGATTTGCTTCCTTCTTGTATTTCATTTATCTTTGCATCTTTATTAGCAATTAATTGATCAATTTTCTTATTAATCTTAGCAGTTTCTTCCTTCATTGCTTTCTTCAATTCTGTTGAATTATTGTTAATTTCTTCATTCACTTTCTTCAGTTCCATATCAAAGGATTCAATGCAATTTTTTTCAGTTTCCTTTGCTTCATCTTCAATTGTTTTCAATTTCTTATCTTGCTTATCAAATTTTAACTTCATTTCTTTAATCACAGAAACATCAACTTTATCATCAATACCCAATTGAACAGTATCCACTTTTGTATTTAAACTTTCTAATTTTATTTGAATGTTTTTAATGGATTTTTTGTGTTTCAAATCAGCTTTTGCTACAAATTTAGCATATCTCTTGTTCAATCGATTTAAAATATTTGTGCATTTGAGTTCATTTTGATTAACAAACTGCTGATGTTTTTTTTCAACAATTTCAAATATGAAATCACATTTGCCTTTCAATTCAGACATTTTTTCTTGAAGATTGTTTTGATTACTTTTCACAGTTTTACATAATTTATTAACCTAATATTAAGAATCCATTAAGATTAATAATGACTATTAATTAACTTACAGAACAATTAACCAATACCTTTGGGTTGTTGTTTATTTTTTCTTCCAATTCATCGATTCTTTTGTTGAAGTTTTTTTGAATTGATTCCAATTTTTCATTGAATTTCAATTCCATTTCTTCTCTCAGAGGACCAATCACATAACAGTTACAATATTCCATGACATTATTCGTCATCTGTTACAATTTTATTTAATAATTATAATATTGAAATTTAGAAAACAACAAAAAACAAATAATTTTTGAATTTCTAGCTTGCACCGCCTCATTCATTTTTATTTGCTTCTGATTGGTGCGCTAGGCTCTGTAGTATATCACTAAACAAAGCACTGCTTAACTGAAGTAAATTAGGTAAAAATAGGCATTTAAACACATTGTGGTAATAAAATTTAAAACTATGTCCATAAAAAACACCTTGTAGAAGCATTGATTTTCAACCACCTAATTCAATTTGGCTTAGAAACCCAGTGTCCATTAAACATTTTATACAACAATTATAAATCTACAGACTCAAATTTATTTCAGAATTTAAAAAATCAAATAAAAAGAAAAACTGTTTTAATTGATAATTCAAAGTGTCACTATTTGTTTGAAACATCTTTTACAGTAAGTTTGAGAAGCATTTAAAAATGCATTAATGAATTCTTATTTGGGTTCAATAATAATTTTGAGTAAAAGACAATCATCTTTAAGAAAACCATACCTTTCTATTTCTTCATGAGAACAAAGATCAACTGAGTAAGCATAATTATCATACTTGTTCATGTTTAATTCAACACTTTTAGTAAAATGCTTATTTGAATTTGATTGGTTAAGCAAACTCAATGTTGTTTTATGTTGAAAATCATTTTCAAGATTTTTATCGTTTTCTCCATTTAAAAAGACAATCCAAGCTGATAATCCTTTGCCTTTAAAATTACCTAATGAATTGAACCACAGCTGAATTAGCACTCTGTATCCATTTGATGACGTATAAAAGTAAGGACTCAAATCACCCCAAATTAGTCCATCAATTAAAATTTGCTTTTTTCTTTTATAATTATCAATTTTCTACAATAAAACTCCATTATTTGAGACAAAATGATGGGAGATCAATGGAGGCTCAACACAAATATCAATGCTTATTGAATTAGTTTTAACGTAAATTGGATTGGTGAGCTGAGATTTAGCAAAATCTATTGCTAATGTATTGTACTTATCAAAATAAACTTTCTCATTAAAATAGTACGTCCACGACTTAATTAGGTGTTTGTTTCCTCCACTCAAATCTTTAACGATAAAGAATGTTCTTGGTAAAACTTTGAAAGTCACTATCTCATCGATTGTCTTTTTAGTTTGATCAATAAATTTCATGTACATTAAAACACTTGTATTATTGAATTGAATTTTAGCTCTCATTTTGAATGGGTAACCAATCAGATCAAACTCTTCACTTTCCATTTCGTAAAATTGCTTCCTCATCTTTTTCTTAATTCCTGTAATTTTCCAAGTAAAATCAGCTGGTAAATCAGTTTTGAGTTCATAACTGCAATAGAATTTGTCTTCAATGGATCCAACGTTTAACTAAAAATAATGAATTTTATAGTTCATTAATCTTAATTAACCGTAATAAGGAGATTAATGCAAAAATGTTTCATATCTTAATTAAATTCTTTGGTTTAACACTGAGATGAGTGTATTTGCCTGACAACATTTTAACTTGATCAAGTTAACTTTTCCAATATACAGTGGATTCTCGTTAACACGAAGTCGACGGGACCAAGATTTTTCTTCGTGTTAACGGGGTTTTGTGTTAACGAATACATGTAAAATATAATATATATTTACCAAACTGACATTGTTTAGAGTCAAACTGACAATTTTTAGAGTCAAACTGACAATTTTTAGAGTCAAAGTGGCATTTTTTAGAATCAAAGTGACATTTTTTAGAGTCAAAGTGACAATTTTTAGAGTCAAACTGACATTTTTTAGAGTCAAACTGGCATTTTTTAGAGTCAAACTGACATTTTTTAGAGTCAAACTGACATTTTTTAGAGTCAAACTCACATTTTTTAGAGTCAAACTGACATTTTTTAGAGTCAAACTGACATTTTTTAGAGTCAAACTGACATTTTTTAGAGTCAAACTGACATTTTTTAGAGTCAAACTGACATTTTTTAGAGTCAAACTGACATTTTTTAGAGTCAAACTGACATTTTTTAGAGTCAAACT
>JAAFCF010003059.1:4446010-4466237 GCA_013389785.1 Helicorthomorpha holstii
CAAAAATGTTCTTTAAAAAAAAACCAAAAATGTTCTTTAAAAAAAAAACCAAAAAAAAAAAAACAACCAAAAAAAACAAAAACCAAAAATTTTCTAACAAAAAAAACAAAAATGTTCTTTAAAAAAAACAAAAAACCAAAAATGTTCTAAAAAAAACAAAAAAATCAAAAATTTTCTAAAAAAAAAACAAAAAAATCAAAAATGTTCTAAAAAAAAACTAAAAATGTTCTTAAAAAAAAAACAAAAAAACCAAAAATGTTCTAAAAAAAAAAAACAAAAAAATAAAAAATATTCTAAAAAAACCAAAAATGTTCTAAAAAAAAAACAAAAAAACCAAAAATGTTATAAAAAAAAAAAAAACAAAAAAACTAAAAATGTTATAAAAAAAATACACTTTAAAAACGTTCTAAACCATTTTTACACGTGCGCAAATTGATATTTCATTCACCAAATTTTTGTCAGAACGTTCGAAACATCCATTTCTAACACAAAATGTATTTTGGAAATTCATTTCTAATCAAATTTAACATGTAAAATTTCAGATGCATCACTTGTGAACTCCAAATTACGACTAGGACTGAATCAAATTAGTCACTCACTTGCATCTGTTGCCATCAAATGTCAACAATATCACGTGTTCGAGTATTTGGTCTCAAAAGGAGCAAAAGTGCATAATGGAGGCTCCTCCACACTTGAATTTCAATATGTTCTTCAAAGTTCTGACACAAAATTATTGGAAATCGTAATCAATTGCAGACCAACAATTAACACCATAAAAGACCAAGATTATCTTGTAACTATGGTTAACCACGCCATAAGAAATGACACAAATAAGGTCTTTGAAAAACTTAATCTTCTATTGGCCACTGGAGTGGACATAATGACCTTTGATAAAAAACATTATACGCCTTTTCATCAAGCCATTGCGTTGGATAAAGATGAAATCTTAAACTTTTTAATACAAACACTTACAGATGAAGGTAAAAAAAATTGTTAATTTCATCATTGATTGTTTTTTTGATTTAATTGATTTTTTTTAGATAAAAAGAAATTCATGTTATCAGAATTCAAAAGGCCTTCTCACTTTCATAGTGAAAAAATGTTTGAGAATGTCTTTACACACGCAGTTCACAGTCATTCAATCAAGTAAGTTAAACTCAATTCTAAGGCCTTTTGGTCCTTTGGAAAATTAGGTATTTTACAGCTTAAATAAAAAAATGAGACTAAATAACATCAATTTCAACAATGTTTTGTCTCGTTTCTTTCATAAAATAAAGAAATGACACAAAATCTCATCAGTTTCAATGGAGTTTTGTTTCATTTATTTCTTAAAATAAAGAAATGAGACAAAATTTCATCATTGCCAATAACGTTTTGTCTCATTTCTTAATTTTTGTCATTTGACTGCAATGTAATCATCTGATTTGTAGCTGTTTCAAGTTGTTGCTGCCATTGTTTGCTGACGTAGAAAGACCCAGAGTTTGCGCTCCTTCAAGTCCAATGTGCCCATTCCACGCGGCCTTAATAAACGTGTAAATCAACTTAATCTTTTCTTAATCCATTGATCATAATTTGATCATTTTATCTTCAAATAGCTACGACAATTTCACATACAAAATGGAAATTATCAGAATTTTAGTGGAAAACCAATTTGACATCAACCGCTGTTCCCGTCATTTACAGGACATAAATGAGATTGAAAATCCATCAGAAACTGATCTTCAGTCACCATTGCTCTACAACAATTGCTACTTTAGTATAAAAAAATATTCTGTCCTTGCAACTGCCATTACTTATAATAGCGATCATATCGGAAGGAGTCAGTTGTTTGAACCTTTAAAAGAACTAGTGTCGTTCTTAATTAGCAATGGAGCGGAAGTGAATCCATCTTCTGATGAGGATGTCCATCCATTAGCAGTGGCAATTGTCTTCAAACGTCCAGAACTGTGTGAACTGCTTTTAGCCGCAGGAGCAAATCCAAATTTTTTAGTCAAAGTTCACCCTCGTGTTAGTTCTTCAGAGCCAATCATATTGTCTATTTCATCTTTATTTCTTGACGATTTTTTCTTTGATTTGCTGAAAGCTGGAGCAGATTTACAATTGATTCCAGAAAATATTTGGAAATATTTGAAGCAAAACAATCCATCTCACTATGAATGGTTAAAACAATTAAAAGGATTATTCGGTGGACAAGCACTGGAGCTTCCTCCTCCTCCGAATAGCCAAACACCACTCGATTGGACAACAATGACCATTGACAATTGCCAATTCAGCATTGACAGTGACAGAAATGTCTTCAGTAAGTTCCAATGCGATTGTCCAATTTTAGATAAAATTAACATAATTTGATTGATTTTAGGTTGTGGACATGGATTTACTTCGCTTCGACATCTTTGTCGAATTGCAATCGTCAGCCAGATCTTAAAAGCCAACAACTATCAACTTTATAAGCCTTTTGTTGATAAGTTAAAGTTTCCAGAACCATTGAAATGCTATTTGAGATTTGAAGATGTGGAAATTTCAAATTGAAATTAAAGCCATTTTTAACGGTGTTCGATCAGTCGGTGTCTTTCAAGTCCACCGAGTCAAATGTTTCTTATTAATCAGTTAATTAATTCTTCTTGATTCCACAAATCCATTATATTTGTTCCATTAATTAAAAACTAATAATTATTCACAATTCACATAATCCAATTACAATCGCACAGGTAATTAATCCTCTCACGAACTGTTATTCATCGCACATCATTTTTTCAATGTTCTTCCATCATAACTGTCACGTGATCTGTTCTCGCTTATAAAAAAGCTGCATTTTCAGCTGGCTAATAGTGTTGATTTATATCATATCTTGATTAGATCATTAAGAGACCACAATCTGTGTGTTAAATTGTAAATATTATGTGGATAATTAAGATTAAAGTTTTTAATTTAGTAAATAATTTGTTCTTAAGTTTTTTCGAGACAAAGTTTTACTGAGTTTGGATACCATCTCTTCATCTAATGTTATATTATTATTCTAAGAAGTGATAAGCAACCACCAACTAAGTTTTCCATTTAATAACCATTTTCATATAAGCAAAAACATTTTAGATTTTTATTATTTATTTTGCTGAAAACAGAACTCATTTCATTGGAACTATCGGTAGTGGCCCCTTGTTTCAATATCTAGGATTTCAATGGACGCTTATGGTTTTTATCTCACTTATTCATTTAGGGCAGTGTTCCCCAACCTTTTAGTTACCAAGGACCGGTAAACTAGGGAAAAAATTTCCTGCAGACCGGTCAATATTTCATAATCTGCATTCTGGTTTTTTTTAGTATTGCGATTACAATACAGGCGGCCCTTGAGATACATAACTGGTTCGTTCCAGTACCCTTTATGCAACTCGAATTTTATGCAAGTCCGAGGAATCCTCTATTTACGCTGAAAAAAATGGTTAAGTGACCATATACTAAGTTGAAAACATCATTATATCAATAAATTATACTAAAATGATATTAAAATAAGTTATTAAATAACCAAGAATTTGTTTTCAACAATAATTCTTTCACGTTGTTTGTGTGCATTCAGTTTGTTAAGAGTGCTTTCAGTGCTAAAAACCAATTTTCAGAGCGCCTTAACGTTAAAATTTGTATATGTAACTCGAGGTTTATGCATGTCGAAACTATGTATCTCGAGGGCTGCCTGTATTATCGATTATATCATAAAAAAATTTTCTTTTGGGGACCGGTAGCATTTGCTCCGCGGACCGGTACCGGTCCATAGAGGGGAGGTTGGGGGACCAAGGATTTAGGGGTCAATGTTTGACTTAGCTCAACCTAGTAGCAGTATCTGTACAAACAAATGCGATTAGAAAAACGTTCATTATCTGAAATTGGCTATTATATGTTTAGAAAGACTATAAAAACATACAGTATACAATTAAGCAACTGCCACAAACCCAAACTACAACTACTGTAGTAGAGGCGCCAATTTAGCATTTCCTAATCCCAATTTAAATTAGAAAATAGTCTTAAACAATTGAATATAATTGGCATAATTGCATCTATGGCGTCATTTAGAGAGCTCATTTATAACTTGTCATTCAATTAAATCTAATGGTTTTTGGCAACAATTGATCGATATTTGAATAACCAAGTTAGCTATAATTGTCATATTGCATTATAAAAGTGCTTTCTAGTCAACAATTAAGTCTCTTGGTGCTCTAGATTTCTCACTCCGACTTCAGTGGTCTTAGGAGAAGTAATTGGACAAAATATAATATAAAAAAAATGCAATTGGATGTTTGGGATTATGTTACTTTGAGTTGCTTGGTTATTTTATCAACAGTGATTGGTCTGCGGCACATTTGTTTAAGTAAAACCATGGCAGTGACTAAAGATTTTGTGGTTGCTAACAAAGAATTGGGTTTATTTCCATTAATCATGTCAACAATGGGCACTTATATGTCAGCAGTTGGAATGCTTGGATTTCCGGTTGAAGTTTATATGAATGGAATTATATTTCCATTTATGCTTTTTCCTAAACAATTGAGTTTGCCATTTGCAATTTACTTTTATCTGCCTGTGTTTTACAAGCTTAACAGAAACACCATCTTTGAGGTAAAACATTTGAATTACTAAAAATTTATTAAATTAAATGAACTAAATGAATACAGTATTTGGAACTGAGATTTTCTAAAAAAGTGAGATTGTTTACGTCAGTGTTACTTTCACTACAAATGGTAATATTATTAATTTACCGGCTAATTATTTTTTAAAAATTTAATCAAGTTTATAAATGCATAGATTATGAATACTGCTGTTGTAATGTTTGCTCCAGCATTGGCAATTAGTCAGGTAACAGGACTGGATTTATGGGCTTCAATTGTGTCAGTTGGATTATTTTGCATGTTATATACGTCACTGGTAATATTTTAATTGCTAAATAAAAATACAGTGGATTCTCGTTAACACGAAGTCGACGGGACCGAGATTTTTCTTCGTGTTAACGGGGTTTTGTGTTAACGAACACATGCAAAATATAATATATATTGGTCACACTGACATTTTTTAGAGTCAAACTGACATTTTCTTGAGTCAAACTCACATTTTTAGAATCAAATTGACATTTTTAGAGTCAAACTCACATTTTTAGAATCAAACTGACATTTTTTAGAGTCAAACTGACATTTTTTTAAATAAAACTCACATTTTTAGAGTCAAATTGACATTTTTAAGAGTCAAACTGACATTTTTTAGAGTCAAACTCACATTTTTAGAGTCAAACTCACATTTTTTTGATTATCTCTACATTTTCTTTGACGATATTTGCAATTTTTTATTCGGAGAAGCAAAATTAGTTCGTGTTAACGGGGTTTTATATTGTGTTAACGAACAAAAAATGTATGGGAAAGCCTATACTGCAGTTCGGGACCGCAACGTTGCTTTGTGTCAACGAGAAATTCGTTTTAACGGCGTTCGTGTTATCGATAATCTACTGTATAATGAACTTGGTAAACATGATGTTAATATTTCAGGGAGGTTTAAAGGCGGTTGTATGGGCAGATGTGGTTCAAAGTATAATAATGATAGGTATCATATCTGTAGTCGTTATCAAAGGTCTAATTGATGCTGGTGGTTTTGACAAAACATGGCAAATACTGCAAAATGGAAATCGTACTAAAATTATGTAAGTTACACCAAGTTTAAATATCAACTTAAAAATTATTTTAAAAAATTGCCTTTTTTTTGTTTTTTAGAGATTCAGGTACACAGTCACAGTACACTTTTTGGACAGCTCTATTTGCAACACCAACAGCTCATTTGGGAGTCTTAATTTTAAATCAGCAATGTATGCAACGGTATTTGTCAAATGCAACTTTAAAAAGAGCAAAATTGTAAAGTAGTTTGTTACTTGAGCTGTGCTAACTATTGAAAACTCTAATTGTTGTTTATTTTTACGTAGATGTTATATTGGTAGTGCAATTGCAACAACATTAATTGTAGTTTTAGTTTGCTTGACTGGTATTGTTATGTATACACACTATTATAATTGCGATCCATTGTTAAGTGGTCAAATCAAAGTTAGAGATCAGCAAATGGCACTTTATGCTTTAGAGTCACTGTCTTTTGTGAAAGGTCTTCCTGGGGTGTTTGTAGCTGGAGTCATGTGTGCAACACTTAGGTAAAAAATTATCTTTATTTTTTTGATATACAGTAAATTCTCGTTAACACGAACGCCGTTAAAACGAATTTCTCGTTAACACGAAGCATTAGTTCGGGAAGCCTATATATAAAGCCTATACTGTAGTTCGGGAACGTTGCAGTCCCGAACTACAGTATAGGCTTTCCCATACATTTTTTGTTCGTTAACACGAACTGATTTTGCTTCGCCGAATGAAAAATTGCATATTTCGTCAAAGAAAATGTATAGAAAATCAAAAAAATGTGAGTTTGACTATAAAAAATGTGAGTTTGACTCTAACAAGTGTCAGTTTGACTCTAAAAAATGTCAATTTGACTCTAAAAAGTGTCAGTTTGACTCTAAAAAGTGTCAGTTTGACTCTAAAAAGTGTCAGTTTGACTCTAAAAAAATGTCAGTTTGACTCTCAAAAATGTCAGTTTGACTCTAAACAAATATGAGTTTGACTCCAAAAAATGTCAATTTGACTCTAAAAAATGTCAATTTGACTCTAAAAATGTGAGTTTGACTCTAAAAAATGTCAGTTTGACTCTCAAAAATGTCAGTTTGACTCTAAAAAAAATGTCAGTTTGACTCTAAAAATGTGAGTTTGACCAATATATATTATATTTTACATGTATTCATTATCACAAAACCCCGTTAACACAAAAAAAAATTTCGGTCCCGTCGACTTCGTGTTAACGAGAATCCACTGTATTTAATGATAAATTTTACATTATAACAATTCTAGTACATTGTCGTCAACACTGAATTCATTAACAGTAGTAACACTTTCTGATTATGTTAAACCGTTGTTGCCAAATTTAAGTGAAGCTTCTAAACTAAAATTATCCAAAGTTTTAGGTAACTAAGTTGCGCAGAATTTGAGATATAAACAAACTATTTACTAGATTTTTAAATAGTTATTGTTTATGGATCTATTTGCATCGCCTTGGTCGCTTTTGTTGAAAATATTGGTGGAGTTGTTAAAGTAAATTTACATAATAATTTGAAATGCATCTAATTTTTACATCAGATAATATTCTTAGACATCATTTGGTGTTATTGGAGTGACTACTGGACCAGTTTCAACGATTTTTACATTGGGAATGCTTCTGCCCTGGGTCAACACAAAAGTACTATTACAATATTAATATATTTTGCACTTCTATTTTATTAAGTGTCTTAGGGTGCAACTGTTGGTTTCGTATGTTCAGCAATATTGCCATTGTGGGCTTGGCTTGGCAGTTTATCAGCTCCATCTGCCAAATTGCATGCTCCACTAAGTGTTAATGGATGTGCAATTGAGGATCTGAATAATTTGACAATTACTACTGCGCCGATGAGTTCAAAGTAAATAAATAACATTGAAAATAATAAATACAGTGATAAGAAAATTTCAAAACTATTAGTAGGGATTATCTGGATCAGTTTTATGCAACTCATGCGTTTTGGTATACCAATTGGTGTCTTGTTGTTGGAATTGCAACTTCATTATTATACACATTTATTGCAGGTAATTACAGTAATTTCTTAATAATGGCATTATTTCTAAATGTGGAATTTGTAAGGTGCACAAGATCCAAATACTGTAGATCCTGATCTTCTCTTTTCTTTTGTGAAAAAATATGGACGAAAGCAAATATCTCAAAATGGTAATAACAAATTTAACTTTACTCAAATATAATAACACTATAATTGACATTAAATTAAAAATTAGAATCGATTAACAGTCGTGAAACCAATGCTGAACAGCCACTTATGCCTGTACAAACATCACCAGATGAAAACAAATAGAAATTACACATTTTGGCATTTTCTGTACCAATTGTAAAGTTGACAAGGGAAAATACATTAGTTCAATAGCTATTATTTTTGTGCCTAAATATGAGAAAAATGAATAATCTTCAGATTGAAATTATGACAAACTTTTAGAAATTAAGTTAGCTTTATTTGTCACTATCTCCTTCATAATCTGTTATTGTATGGAATTGGAACATGGCTGCCATTTAAAAAGTCAAGTAGACAAAAAATTTACAAAAGTTAAATACAGTAATGTAATTAGGCCACCAAGGTAGAAAGCCAAAAGAAGCTCTGTTACAAATACAGTAGATTCTCGTTAACACGAACTCGACGGGACCGAGATTTTTGTTCGTGTTAACGGAGTTTTGTGTTAATGAGTACTAATGTGTAGCCTATACTGTAGTTCAGGACCGCAGTGTTGCTTAGTGTTAATGCGTAATTTGTTTTAATGGCGTTCGTGTTAACGAGAATCCACTGTACAGTATATGAAAATCTTAACTTGGATAAACCCACTGAATTGATAAACAAATGCCTTGTAATGCGTATTCATACTAAGGTCAGAAATCAATTGTATAATTTTAAGCAATCTGATTTGGAAAATGTTCAGACAAGAAAGTGTAATACCTGTGAAATGATAGAATAGGTAATAACAAAAAGTTTAGTTCAAAATTTATTTTAGCAAAAATATGGAAAATTTCCCTGTTGAATAAGATTTATGTCACTGAATTGTCCGGATTTTAAGTATTGTAAACATTGAAAAACAAGAAGAGGTGAAGCGTATTTTAATGTATTTGATTTGTTTTAGTGATTTCTTTGCTTGTAACTCTATTGTTTTTGCCTTATAAGTGTTAATTAAAAAAATAAATAAAAAATAATCTTCCAGTCAATAACAGGACTTAGTATCACAAAAAAACAAGAATTTTGTAAAATGTTTAATTTTTTTAAATGTAAAGCTACCAAAGCCGGTCAAAAGACCTGTTGAACAAATTATATTTATTAAGAAATACAGTGGATTCTCGTTAACACGAACTCGACGGGACCAAGATTTTTGTTCGTGTTAACGGGGTTTTGTGTTAACGAGTACTAATGTGTAGCCTATACTTTAGTTCGGGCAGGGCCGGCGCGACTTTTTGTGGGGCCGGGTTCAAAAATTGAAAAAAAACTTTTTTCTAAAAGTTTCCTTAAAAAAAATTTTTTTTTGTTCCTGAAATTCTTTAAAATAAAATATTTCCTAAAAAAAAAAAAAGTCATTTCGTAGACCGCGGGGACCCTTCATGGGAACCCTTGGAAACCACGATGCGCTGGCCCTGAGTTCGGGACCGCAATGTTGCTTCGTGTTAACGCGTAATTTGTGTTAACGGCGTTCGTGTTAACGAGAATCCACTGTATTCAGCTGTTACTCTACATATAGGCTTTGGGAATAACAGAAAAACATACAGTAGGTAGTACAGTATGTGTTACTCAAAAGCAATTACGATGTAAAAAAAGTACAGGAAACAAAGAAAATCTACATTGTTTATGGCTGTAAAAAAAAGTACAGGAAACAAAGAAAATCTACATTGTTTATGACTCAAATTCTGATTTGTTTGTAAATTAAAGTGAAAACTACAATAATTACCAGGTATTAAATTGAATATCATTATTATATTATATCAAGAAATGTAATTTATTTTTTATGGTCAAATGACTGGCAAAGGTAAGAATAAACATTTCTCAAAGGTTGGCCTAAAAAACTAAAAACAATGATTGACTATGGTGAAACTACAGTAACAAGAGACAATGGTATCTTTACACTGAAATTTGTTTAATGAAAAGCCATGTGGTCATCTGGCTTTGCTGTAGCAAATATTTTTTATTTTGCTTTTCAATAAACAACTTAAAAATAACAAGTTTTGTATTTTAATTTTGTATTTAAGTTTTATTTTGCTATTGAAATTCTTGAGTCTTTAGTCTCATTTATCAAAAAAATTAAAATACAGTATGTGTGTAAATTTGTAGGGGGAAAAAAACCCTTAGGAAAATTTTGTCCCCAATTAGTGGTTTTAAAAAGACAGGAAATTAGTGTTTCTAGCTAAAATTAAGATAAGGAAATGAAACAGTGAAAGGTCAAAAGGGAACTTTACTGCTTTTCTTTGATTTTTAAAATTTGAAATTTAGATTGAGGTAAAAACTAAAGGGGTAAAAAGCAGGTGTTTTCAATTCTGAGCAAATACAGGGCAGATACAGTAAGTGACCTAAATTACACTGTAGTTTTCATACATACCACCAAATACTATAGAAGTACCACTTTTGATACCACTTAGTGACATAAAAAAAATCGAAAATTAAAAAGTAAAAAAGTCTTTGATTGTCTTTAAAATCATTAAAATACTGTATTCATGACCTTTACAAAAGTTACTTGAAAAGTTGAATCTGTGAAACTGTGAACCACTTTTTACGCGATGGGAATCATAATTAGTTTTAAAAGTTGACTTGTTACAATTGTTTTGCTAATAAAAGTCCATTAAAATTTGTCCTAAAATCAAATAAAATCCCAAAAATGTATGGACTATCAATCGATTATGCTATTTTAAATTATATTACGCAATTTCAACCACATTTTAACTAGGAAAACATAATTACAATTTCAATGTCAGAAAACTAACGACTAATTTTAATTATTAATATCAGAATTTCATTATTAACTACAAAAAGTTAGAAATTACACAAAGTAGGCGGAGCTGACTTTTAATTTGACTAATTAAGGATTTAAAAATTGAATTAAGAAAATTAATTTTGAGTAATTGTAACTAGTTTTGTCTTAGTAATGCGAATTGTAAATTCTTAGTTTGTTTATATCCTTTTTAATTTAAACTAGTTTCTAGGGCACTAAGGGTCAAATCCATTTAAAAAAAGCTGCATTTTGCCTGTTTTTACTTTTATTCACTTTTTAAGATGCTACTGTACTTTCTTTACCGTTTCTTCCAAAGTTGCCCTAAGGTTAACTTAACATTTTCAAATTGCCCCTTTTTAACAATTGAATTGCCCCCTTGTGGGACGTACACTCCAAGTTGGGAAACACTGATTTAAAGGGTTTTTTTAGGTAAACACTGTACTATAGAAAGTGGAAAGCTAAAAAAAAAATACAATAAAACAGTCTTTGATCACTTTGTACGTAAACTGAAGGGTAATTGAGATCACTTACTGTACTTTTCTGCTTTTTACCCCTTTTTACTGCTTTTCTTTAACTTTTAAAATTTTGAATTTAGATCAAGGTAGAGTTAACTTTTGACCTTTCACTTCTCATTGTTAAACTGCATCATTTCCTTATCTTACTAATTTTCTTTGATTTTCATTGGATTTCTTTTCCAACAAATACAGTAAGTATTTTGATTTTTTAAAAAATGAGACAAAATCTCATCAGTTCCAATAGCGAAATAATTCTTAAACACCAAAATTAAGAAACAAAACTTGTTATTTTTTAAATTGTTTATTGAAAAGCAAAATAGAAAAATATTTGTTATAGTAAAGCCAAATGACCACATGACCTATCATTAAACATATTTCAATGTAAAGTTAAAATATCACTGTTCTTTGTAAATCGACCATAAGAAACCATTGTTTGGAGTTTTATAGGCAAAGGCGATGGATCCACATTGTGTTTACGAATGCTCATTATACACATAGTTTCCAATGAAGGAACCAAATCAGTTATAAACATAATTCGTTCATAAGTTGGTTGAAATGTCTGGATGTCTACGTCATTGTTAATCACAAAAAGTTTTTCTTTAAAAGAAACCATAAATGCAAGCACTTTGCCATTTGCAATGCAGTGACTTGTAAGGATGAGCCAGCGCTCATCATCCACCAACCACAAACTGTTAAATGATCCAACTTTAATCTCATAAATTTTTCTATAGTTCTTGTATTGATTCTGCTTATCCTGAATTCTTAATCTCAATTTGTATTGATTAACTTCCGTTGTTTCTCGAGGCTTCAATGTCCATTTGTTAGTTGCAGTGTTGAAAACGTTGGGTGTGTTTTGAAAGTAAATTTCAGTGCCTTTAACCTCAGTTTTTCCCCAGCCATGTTCATTGAAAGCATCATCAATAATATTACGATCAAATCCTTCATGAATTGCTGTCAATTGAAATGTATTCAAGTCCACAGATTTTATTGACAAACGTCCATTCCATGGTTTCTGAATCCATTTTAACAATATTTTCGTAACTTTTATCAAACAGGTAAATGAAATGGCCAATTGAAACCGCATTTCGTACAGTATGTTTGTGATCTGAATTGATACGAGGAGCTACATGTAAAGTCCACTGAATAGCCATTTTTTCAATTTTTTAAAAGCAGCAACCGTTTTACTCAAATACACCTAAACTCGCTTATAGTGAAATTCCGGTTATAGTGAAGTTTTCGTAAGGTCTTGGGTGGTCAGCCATTGAATCGCATGTTAGCTTTTCCCGTTTATAGTGAAACTCTCATATAGTGAAATTTCGGTTATAGTGAAGAACATTTGACCATTTTTTGGGTAAATCTTCTCGGTTATAATGAAATTTTTAAGATTTACGTGAGATTTACTTGAGAATTACATGAAAATCACTTGAGAATTACATTAAAAGTACTGTACTTGTGAATTACATGATCATTTTAGATACAGTGTTTGTTACTGTACTGTATGAAAATCAAAGTATGCTGTACTGTACTTTATATGCAAATCTTAGCAATGTAAAATTATGGGGCAAGTAGACTATTTATCCAGAATAATAATAATTAAGCCAAAATAATGGTATCAATGAAAACATATTCCTTATTTTAGAAAGTCTAATTATTATTGAAACTAAACCAAATGCATTGGCTAATGTTTTCATGCTAATGTTTACCAGCCTAGTTAGAACTGGAGTCTTCTTATTTTTACTGTAGGTCAACTGGAAAACAACAATTCCAGACTTTTTTAATTATAGTTAAAGTTTTAAAATAATTTTTAGTAAACATCGTTATTAAAAAATGTTTTTATAAAGCAATAAGTTATTGAAGATGTCTATAAAAACGTAATATAAACTTAAAATGTATTTTAGATTATTTTAAAGCAATTCCGCTTATAGTGAAGTTCGGATATAGTGAAGTGTTTTGGCCGGTCCCTTGCCACTTCACTATAAGCGAGTTCTGGTGTAATGTTGAACAAATGAAAAACACAGCCAACTCAGCAGTCAAACCACAGGTATCAGTCTCACAAATACTGTATCACTAAACTTTTTTGCTCCTTTTTACTTGATTTTTTTGTTAAGTTGCTACTGTACCTTCTTCCAAAGTTGCCTTAAGGTTTACTTAACATTTTCAAATTGCCCCTTTTTAACAATCGAATTGCCCCCTTTTGGGGTGTACGCTCCACGTTGGGAAACACGGATTTAAAGGGTGATCAGATACACTGTATTAGGCCATTGGTTCCCAACCTTTTTTAAACTGCGGAGCACTATTATGTTTTAGGACCTTTAGGTAAACGTTAAGTTCCCTAATGACCTTTTACTCTTCATTGTTTTACCTTTAGCTAAATTCCCTAATCCTTTATTGCAATAACCGTTTTCTTCTTCCCTAATTGTATTTTCTTTAAATACCTTTTTTAATTTTTCTTAAACGAGACTAAAACGCATTAATTCCAATGACGATTTGTCTCATTTATTTATTGCCATTTTAAAAAAAAGTGGAAATACATTGTAAAAATGAGTTTAAATCTCAAAAGTTTTAATAGCCAAATAAATCTTAAATAGATAATTAGGAAGCAAACTTGTTTTTTTTTTTTAATTTTTGTTAATTAATTGAAAAACCGAATAATCTTATTATAAAGATAATAAAAGACATTACAGATTCCGGCAATATAGCCACATGGCTTTTGATTAAAGATATTTCCATGTAAAGTTAAGATATCAAAGTTGATTGTATATCCAGAATTAAAAACCATTTTATCACTATTCCTTGTAAATTGACCACAGGAAACCATTCTCTGGAGTATTTTAGGCAAAGGCGATGGATCCTCATTGTGTTTACGGATGTTAATTAAACTTAGAGTTTGTAATGAAGGAACCAAATCAGCTACAAACATTAGTCGACTAAGCGTTGGTTTAAACTGTTGGATGTCCACGTCATTGTTAATAACATAAAAGTTTTGTTTTGAAGAATCCTTTGAAATCAAAACCATAAACACAAATACTTTGCCATTTGCAATGCAGTGAGTTGCATTGACAAGTCGATGATTTCTATCAAACAACCACTCACTTTTCAATGATCCAACTTTGACCACATAATCAGCTGCATAGTTTTGGTATTGATTCTGCTCATCCAGGATTTTTGAAATCAAATTGTGTTGATGAACATCAGTTGTTTCTTGAGGCTTCAATGTCCAACTGTTAGTTACAGTGTCAAAGACGTTAGACGACTTTTGAAAGTGAATTTCAGTGTCTTTAACTTCAATCTTTCCCAAACCATAATGAATGACAGCATCAACAAATCCATCATGAATTGCTGACCATTGAAAAGTGTTCAAATCCACAGACCTTATTGACAAATATCCATCTTTATCTCCAATGAAGATGTACATTTGGTCTTTTACTATGCAACTTTTACAGTTACCTAATACAAAAGACCGATCATATCCGAGGTCAAATAGTTTTATCTCTGATGTAAAACTGTTCATAACCAACAGTTTTATAGCGCTGACTGAATGAGTGTCAAGTGAATGTACATAAGTAAAAATGACAATGTTGGATCCATGAGTGTGATACTGGCCCTTGAGTAATGAAATTAGGGAAACTTCATCCTGTATAATTGGCACAAAATCCACATATTCCATGGTTTCTGAATCCATTTTGACAATAGTTTTGCAGTTAACGTCAAAAAGGTAAATGTAACGGCCAATTGAAATAGCATTTTGTATCATAAAATCCGATTTGAGACCAGGAGCTTCATAAAAAGTCCACTGAAAGGCCATTTTTTCGTCTTTAAAAAAAAACACAATTTTAATCAAAAAGTCCTTTCTACTCTCGTAAAGGTTCTTTCTACTCAGAAGTCAAAACAGCAAATAAGTAAAAAAACCAAGTAACTTAGGCCCTAGGCTTTCTGTACATCCGGTCTTTGTCTTTTAACACTGTTAATGTTAATCCTCAATGACGTCAAATGACCTTAAAAAGATTTCTACAGAAAACTTTAATATTTGACATAAAAATGTTGACCTATTTTCAGCCTGGCTAAATTCGTTTAGAGACCTCAATAAGGGATTTCGATGGAAAAAGGGTGAAAAATGTAACAATGGGCTTTGATTTCTAAAAAAAGACGAAAAATAAACAAAAGGGCTTTTTTTTCTTGTGAAGAAGAAATGAGTGAAAATACAACCGGAAGTATTCTTTTAGATTATATTTATAAAATTATAAGGTCCAGAAAAGTTTTATAAAACTTTAAAATCTAAAAGACAAAAGGATAAAACATTAATTGAATTTATTTATTCAATTTAATAATTGAGACTAAAACGCATTCGTTCTAATGTCGATTTTTCCCGTTTCTTGTTTGTATTAGGGTAAATGCCTTTAGTAGTTAGGAAAGGTCACTTCCACTCATTGTAAATCACGAAGAGCCCTGAATGAATAATCAGGACCCAAAACAATGGTTGCATTTCAGGCTGTCATACATTACAATCAAAGTATTACTTTGTTTTAATATGATTAATATTTTTCTTATATAAAATTGTAAATGCAAAATAGAAAAGGATTTACTACATTTTTTTTATTAAAAAATTTTAATGTAAAGTTAAGACATCATAGTTGGTTATTAAAAAACCATAGGAAACCATTGTCTCATTTTCCCTTGTAAATCTACCATTGGAAATCGCTGTTTGAAATTTTTGAGGCAAAGACGATGGATCCACATTTTGATTACGAATGCTCATTAAACACTGAGTTTGTAATGATGGAACCAAATCAGCTACAAACATAAGTTGATTAGTCGTTATATTAAACCATTTGATGTCTACGTCATTGTTGATAACAAACATAGTTTGCTTTAAAGGACCTCAGTTGTTTGAACTTCAGTTGTTTCTTGAGGCTTCAATGTCCATTTGTTAGTTGCAGTGTCAAAGACGTTGGGCGAGTTTCCAAAATGAAGTTCAATGTCTTTAACTTCAAAGTTTCCCCAGCCATAATGAACGTCAGTATCAACAAGTCCGTCATGAATTGCTGTCCATTGAAAAGTATTCAAGTCCACAGACCTTATTGACAAATATCCATCTTTATCTCCAATGAAGATGTACATTTGGTCTTTTACTGTGCAACTTTTACATCGAGCTAATTCAAAAGTCCGATCATATCCGAGATCAAATAGTTTTATCTCTGATGTAATGGTGTTCATAACCAGCAGTTTTATATCGTTCACAGATTGAATGTGAAATGAACTTGTATAAGTAAAAATGACAATGTTTTCTCCATGACTGTGAAACTGGCTATGTAGTAAAGAAATCAAGGAAACTTCATCATTTATAATTGGCACCAACTGAACATATTCCATGGTTTCTGAATCCATTTTAAGAATATTTTTGCAATTGTACTCAAACAGGTAAATGTAACGGCCAATTGAAATAGCATTTTGTATCATAAAATCCAATTTGAGACCAGGAGCTTCATAAAAAGTCCACTGTAACACCATTTTTTCTTCTTTCAAAAAGTCCTTTCTACTCAGCAGCCAAATAGCAACTGAATGAAAAACAAGTAACTCAAGTGAAATAAAGCATTTTATACATCCGGTCTGTGTCTTTATCACTGCTAATGCTAATCCTCCATTCAAATGACATTTGACAAGAGAACGGTGACCTTTGTTGATTTATATTTTCAACCTTGTTAAAATAAATTAGTGACCTAAATTAGAGACTTAAAAGAGGAAAAAGGGTGAAAAATATAAGAATGAACTGTAGATTTCTAAAAGACAAACGAAAGGGCTTTTTTTTCTTGTAAGGAAGGATGAAAAAGCGACTTAAAATACAACCGGAAGTATTCCCTTTGCATTAAATTCATAAATTACAAAGTTAAGAAAAGCTTTCTAAAACTTGAAAGTCTAAAATACAAACGTAAAAAACATTCAATTGATTTGATTTATTCAATTTATTAATTGGTATTTAATAAGTGAGACTAAAACGTATTCGTTCTAATGGCTATTCGTCTCATTTATTTCTTCGCATAAAAAAACATTCGCAATATATTGCAAAAATAAGACAAAATCTCAACAATTTCATAGCCAAATAAATCTTAAATACAAAATTAATAAGAAAATAAACTTGTTTTCATTTATTTATTAAAAAAGAAAATAGAAAACGATTTGCTGTCAAATATGTAGACATAGTTTTCATTTAACATATCTTAACTTTACATTCAAATATTATTGTTGATTGTAAATCAATCATAGGAGACCATTTTTTGAAGTTTTTTTTGGCAAAGGCGATGGATCCTCATTGTGTTTACGAATGCTCATTATACACTGAATTTGCAATGAAGGATCCAAATCACCTACAAACATAAGTCGAGTAAACCTCGGGATAAACGTCTGAATGTCCAAGTTATTGTTAATAATAAATAAATTTTCTTCTAAAGGACCAATTGCTCCCCAATCTATAGGACCAATTGCTCCCCAATCTATAGGACCAATTGCTCCCCAATCTATAAACACAAACCCTTTTCTATTTGTGATGCACTGAGTCGTTGTTTTGTAAAGATAGCGATTTCTATCCGCAAACCATTCATTTTTCAATGGTCTAATTTTAAAATCGTATTGGCTTCTGTACTGGTAATACGGATTCTGCTCATCCAGAATACCATATTGATGAACGGAAGTACTGTAGTTTCTTGAAGCTTCAATGTCCATTTGTTAGTTGTAGTGTCAAAAATGTTGGGCGAGTTTTTAAAGTGAATTTTACTGCCTTTAACTTCAATGTTTATCCAGATACGTTGATGTAAATCTTGAACAATATTAACTCCTTGTCCATCATAGATTGATGTCCACTTAAAAGAATTTAAGTCCAAAGATGTTATTGACGTTAAGACGTTATTGTCCAATTCCTCTAGTTCTGAGGTTGTAGTGTTGAGAACTAGCAGTTTTATTGAATGAAGTACAGAATACTCAAAATCATAAGCAAAGATGACAATGTTTGCTCCATGGCTATGATATTGGGCATGTCGAAAAGCACTTGGGGTTATTTGACCCTTTTTAATTGGCACAAAATCCACATATTTCATGGTTACCGAATCCATTTTAACAATATTCGTGTAACTATTAAACAGGTACTGTACATGAAATGGCCAATTAAAACCGCATTTTTGATAATGTCATAATCGTTAAATTGAAAACGAGGAGCTTCATGTAAAGTCCAATGCAAAGCCACTTTTTCTTTTTTTTAAAAAATCACAATTTCACTCAAAAAACACAGCAAAAGTCCTTTCTACTCTCTTAGATCCTTGGTCCCCAACCTGCCCTCTATGGACCGGAACCGATCTGCGGAGCAAATGCTACCGGTCCCCAAAAGAAATTTTTAATTGTTCTCTTGATGAAATGTTTGCTACATTAAATATTTTAAAATTAATTTACTAAAAGAGTATATGAGTGTATGGAAATTATGCGACAATTAATCAGGAATTTTTCAATGAAGTCAATGGCAGTCGATTTAATCCAACTGGTATAAAACAATGCAGCTAATGCTAAGTATTCTATGCTAAGCCATTGCATTTTATATTATTTGCAATAAATCTTTTTAATAAAACTTATTTAAATGTTATTTTGTGTATTTGTTGTAATTTATATTTGAAAGTAATTCTATTTGGGTAACCTAATAGGATTACACGTAATAACACGTAATAAGTGTAATAAATTAAGTGGAAATGGATGGTTGTATCCACCACCATACAACGCTGATTCCACACAGCAATAAAAATTGGGGTCAGAAAAATTGGCTCTATTAACCACTATTCTACTTTGAATGGCTGTTAAAAGTAAACGTTTATTCAACTTCCTAAGGACTAGACACATTTACTTACATTTCAACGTTGTTTTCACAGAAAGTGACACCTACAATTAACGTGGTATGGATGGGTTTGTGCTACATGGGCTGCTACATAGACTTTATAAGTAGACTAAAATAACTGATTTATTAATGAAATTAATTTTGCAATCTTGACACTCTGTATTCCGTGCATTTGGAAATGACAATGTACAGGGTGTCTGTAGATATTTTACGTTGATACTGTATGCAAATCCATGCTTAAAATTAAATTAAGCAAACATGTGGGTGTTCTAATAACCAATGAAGCACTTGGCATTTGTTTTTATCGTTCCTAATCAATACATCACTGCTGATAAATCAGAGAATTTGATTATGTTAAAGTTGATATTTTTCTTAAACATTATGAAATATGTCTAAATGAACATTTTACCATTACATATCCGGTTTAAATAGCTATCATTTTACATTTATTAATTGTGTCTGTTTGAATAAAAGTGATTTTAATAAGAAAAATGTTACTGTTAAATATTAAATGTTAATCAACTGAGACATCAACACAATGCATTTGGCGCTCTTTCCAGACGAAAAACGTCATCTATTGTGAGTTCTATAGTCCATTTCACACCTGTGGGTATTGAATGGTTTGAATAGACAGCAAGCTAGACTTGTATTGTTTAGTTGAAATGTATTCATGTATCAAATAATAAAACCCAGAATAATAATGAGCTTCACAGCCAATATTAATCTTTGGTTTCTGATCATTGCTGGCATACAGTACAGTATACAACGTTCAGTTGAATTTCAGAAGTTGAAACAGCTAAACATGTTGATGTTAATGCTATTGCCATTTATTTTTGCAGGTAAATTTCAGATCTTTTTAGTTTTATTTCTTAATTATTAATAACCATATTTATGTTTCAGCTATTTTGGGAGATTTGGTACCGATTAAATCTAACATTAACGTTAAATTAGATGGACAAGATATCATAAAAAACAGTTCATGTCTTTTAATTCCACCACTTTTATGTCCAACTTCTGCTCTGGTAAATAATAATTATTTATATCCTTAAACTCATTAGTGAACTAATCACTTTTCATTACACTTGTAAACTTTAATAATAAATAATTATACGACAAGTTTTTATTAAAATAAGTGAAGACAAGATATTTATCAAACAAAGTAGAAAACTTATTAAAAAAATGTAGAAAATTTATCAAATAAAATGTAGAAAATTTATCAAATA
>JAAFCF010003059.1:4466247-4489379 GCA_013389785.1 Helicorthomorpha holstii
ATTTATCAAATAAAATGTAGAAAATTTATCAAATAAAATGTAGAAAAATAATTTTAAAAAAAGTTGAATGTTTATAAAAACAAATGTTGAAGGTTTAACAAAAAAATGTAGAAATGATCCAAAAAAAGAATTTATCAAAAAAAAAAGTATAAATGTAACCAAGAAAATGCAAAAAAAAATCCAAAAACCTTCTTTTATTATTTTTTCTAATTTTTAATAATTTTTATAATAATTTTTCTCTTATATTTGATATATTTTTCTATTATGATAAAAATTGTCTCACGTTTTCTAGCCAACTGTCTCCCATCCAACACTTCCTGAAGCTAAAAATCCATGCGACGCTAATCCATGCAAATGTGGAAGTAAATGCATTATAAGTGAAGATGGATCTAACTTTTCCTGTGCAAATGATTTTCCTGGTAAATGCTACACCTTAAATCTAGTATTAACAATCTTAACCAACATTTTATATTGAATTTAATTTGAAGAACCAGACTGTGGCAGTAAGATTTGTTTTCGCTATAAGGACACTTTATTTGTTGTCCACAATAAATGGACCACTTGGTACGAAGCTTTAGACATTTGCAAACAAAACAATGGAACATTGGCCATGTTGAAAGATGATGAAACTACACAGGCTGCTAGAAATTATTTCGACAATAAATTTCAAGATGAAGAAAGAAACTTTTTGTGGATTGGATTGAAAAGGACTGACACTGGTGATTTTCAATGGATTGATGGAACGGACCTTGATCAATATGACAATTGGAGTAAAGATAATCCTGTAAATCTTAACAATTTGACGCCTGATGATGAACGCATTAGTCTAGAAGATTACAATTGTGTGGTGGCTAGGCCCTTTTCCGGTGAAGAATACGAAAGCTTTGAATGGGTTCACGATGACTGTAAAGAAGACTATATTACCAACCCATTTTGCCAACACAAGATTTCACGTATTGATTGAATCTATTTGTTAACTAAACTTGAAAAATATTAAAATATTTGTTTGATGCAATAAAATGTTCATTTATTCATAGTGCAACTAATTTGACTTTCATTGTTTTAATTGTAAAACAACAGAACTTAGCATTTTAGAACATTTTTGAAAAATCAAGAAAATGAAAATAAGGTTGAAAATTTTAAAATAAAAAATGTTAAAAAAATCATTGAAAAAATTACAAAAAAAATTTAAGGAAAAAAACAAACAATTGAAGAATAACAATTCAAGAAAAAATTCCAAATAAATAAAAAACTTCAAAAGACATTTGAAGAATAGAAATTTGAGGAAAAATTCCAAAAAAAAAACAAAAAACACTCAAAAGAAATTCAAGGAAATAACAATTAAAAAATAAATCCAAAAATAACCAAAAAAAAAAAACAATTCTAACAAAAAAGTCATTTTAAAATAAAAAACTTAGATTCTCACAAATCCCTATACAAACATCAAGCTTAGACAAAATTACAAAACAACATAACTTAACATATTATAATATTTTGAAACATACAGTAAAAACTGTTTAACGCGAAATCGCTTAACTTAAAAAACCCCTTAACACAAAATAATGCGGCAGTCCAGATTATCTCCTACACATTTACATGCATTTTATACCTTTTAACACAATCAAAAATCCCTTAACACGCAAAGTTTTCGCTTCAAAATGAAAAAGTGTCTCATTAAACACGACTTTTGGTGTGTCGTGTAAAAGGAAGTTAACTTTGCTTTGAAATATCAACATTATATTTTTGGGTTTCAGTGAGAGGTGTTTTCAAGTTTAAAATCTATAAAATATTTATTGATTTTATACAAAAAAAAAATTAAAATGACACTGCAGTATTAAAGTTTAATACAAAATCTATGATAATTTCAAATGTAACAAGTTTACATCAAATATGATGTTCTGTACTATACAGTATTCTGTACTATACAGCCAATGGTAATGCGTAAAAAAATAAGTAGCCAATGGCAAAACAAAAAAAGTGGGAGGTTACCAGACTTGACTAACTTATCAAAAACAAAATTAAAAAGAAATTAAAAAGTGTTACAGTGAAAAAAGGTCATATAAAAATATGTCATGTAAATATTATAAACATAACCAATTAAAAACGAAATTAAAATGTGTTAAATGTAAAAAGTAATAGTAACATGGATTAAATATGAAACAAATAAAACAGTTAAAACAATGAGAGGGTATGAAAAAGGGAAAGAGTAGAGAGAAAAAACGAGCTAAATGAAGTGAAGTGTGAGTCGTGAATGAGTAAAAATAAAAATGGATCATGTGTTATTGTATGTATTGTGAATAAATAAATGTTTATAAAAAGAAAGGGTCTTTTGCAGTGGTTTCTAAAATGGGAACTAACGCCCCCCCCCCCCCCCCCGTGGGTGCTGCATTGATCCAGAGGGGCAGTGATGGACCACAGTTTCATTTTGGGGGCGATGAATACTTGGATGGGGGCGGTAGTAGTTTAAAATTTAGAAAATTTGTACAATTAGAAAATTAAAACAAGGTTTTATCGAAATGATAATGTAGTATATTAATGCTACATAGCCTATTAATGCTATGTAGCATATTAATTCTATTCTACTAATTTACAAGAATAGCATAAAAATGCTACATAGTTGTAAAGCACTTTTTTTTATTCCTAAGCATGTATTTTAAAAAACATTTTTAGCAGTATTTAAAAAAACATTATTTCTTTTTTTAAAAGAAAAACTGTGCAATTATCAAAATGAGACTAAGGGTGGGATAAAGTATTGTGTTGTAGCATCTACAAGGTGCCTGTAGGTGCTAAACTTGCGAGGTTGCTAGAAAATAATGATGTCACGTGACCAAAATGTAGGAAAGCGTAAAAAGTATTGCAATTAGTGTAGCATGTGCAAGAGTAGATGCTAAAAAGAGGACCATTTTGTAGCACAATTTCTAGCCTGGTCGCTACCATCCTACAATACACTGTAGATGCTACAAACACAATGGCAGCCTAAAGTTGTTGTTGTTGGATAGCTAGGAGATATGTATAGAAATGTTTATTTTATGCATTAAAAAATGCAGTAAATGTTATGGTGATATATATTGATATTTAAAACATATTACTTTCAATCTGAGTGATAATCGTAATAATGAATTTTATAATCAATGATATAAATTTATAATTTTATGAAATAAAATTATAATTTTATAATAAATGAATTTTATAATTAAATTTTGTTATAATTATCATTATGTTTATGTAATAATTAAATTTATCACATACAGTGGTTACTGCATGTGATAAATTTAATACAGTTAACAAGTGAGACAAAATCATATTCATTTTAATGGAGGTTTTTTCCGTTTATTTATTGGCACAATGAATAATGTTCTAATAAATAAAATGAGACAAAATTGCATTAGTTTCAATGCAGATTATTCCTATTATTATTTTTCTTAGTAAATGTATCAGTTTTATTATTTCCTACAATATAGATTACTTAAAACTTTCCATAATGTCTATTAATGTACAGTATATTTTTATTTTAAAATATTTTAAACATTTTTAAAATGTTTTTTTTTTCACTTTCATTATACAGTACTGTACATGCCCTCTCGGCCATTTTGTTTTCAATACTGCTGCACTACCATGTGTTTTTAAAAACAGTAATAAAAGGGTGAAAAGAATAACATGGAAAAAGTAATCCCTTTGCAACCCTTTTCCTATTCATTTGGTCAAGAGGTAGCATTACTTTTTCCTAGTTGATGGGAGGAGTGAAAAGTGTTTCCTACATTACAGAGGGTGGAAGTAGGAACACACAGTTTTGGTATTTTTTATACGATTTTCATGTAGACACTACACTTTCGTAGCATGCTACACATGTAGCATTTCCTACTTGCTACAAGTGTAGCATTGCTACACGAAAATACTTTAGCTCACCCTAAAAGCCATTTGTTTCAATGGCGATTTGTCTCGTTTATTTTGTTTTGTAAAAAAAGCTAATATAATGTAAAAAAAGATTCAAAAACAAATATAATCTTGTATCAAATTACAAGGTATATGTCATGTATTAAATTGAACATCATTATTTTTTATGTGGAAAAATGAGACCTGTCATTTGAAGAGTAATGGTAGGAATAGGTATAACTCAGATATCGGTTGTGTTAAATGTGAATTATAGGGATGCCAAAAATTTATTTTAGCTCTACAAAAGTGCCATAGAAAAAAGAAAGTTTGGAAACCACTGCTTTATAAAAATGAGACTGAATTAATACCTATTTATTTTGGAAGGGGGGGGGCTAAACAAAATTTTTTCCGAAAAGGGGGCGGTAGGCCAAAAATGTTTGGGAACCACTGGTTTAGATTGTTCAGCTCCTTCTTTCTCAATTTTAAAGAACTTATGTTTATACAATTCCAGCTGTTTTTCTTTCTTGTATTTATCTGTAGTTTGAATATCCAATTGTAGTTTGCAACACATTTCACATCTTGTATTTAAAAATTGATCCAGATTTCTTCTAGAAAACTGTAGAACATCGGATTTTGACATTCTTTGAGTAATTAATTCCGAAAATATTTTTTTATCTGCTCAATTTCGGAATTCAATCCTTTTTGATGTCTTCAATTATATTTATTTTTTGCCTCAAAAGTTCTATTTCTTTTTAGCATTAAATTAGAAAATGTTTAGCATTAAATTAAATTTTAAAAACTTACATTCCATCCCTCTCTTCTATGCAATCAGACACATCTGACAAATCGCTGTTTTCCATACTTTTACCAGATTTTTATTTACAGCAAATATAATGGTCAGAGCCGGGAACACCAAGGCCCCAAGTTTTAAGAGGCCCGCTGTCTATGAAAATGACTTTTTTTAAGGAAATTTTGTTTTTTATAAAAAAAATTTTGTAAATTTTATAAAAAATAAAATTTTTTTGGGAAAAATTTGGCAATAGGCCCCACAAGAACGATTTTGCACCTGGCCCACAGAAAGTCATTTTGGTTCTGGTTCCACCTGTTTGTGACTTTAGTACATTTAAGACTAGAGTTGCTAAAACAAGTCACTTAATGAATATGAATGAATAATAATTGAATAAATCTGAATCTGATTAGCATATATTTGAATTACAGATGAATATGAAGATATTTGAATCACCGATGAATATGAAGATATTTGAATCCAAAGTCAATGCAAAGGGAGTTTTGAGGGTTCACCTGAACCCAGGGCCGAAATGACTTTTTGAGGAGCGAGGTGCAAAACAGTCTTTGCAGGGCCTTTCTCTAACAAAAAATTTTTTTCTAAACTTTTTCCAAACAGAACACCAAATTTCCTAAAAAAAAAATCTCATTTTTATAGACCTCAGGGCCTCTCAAAGTGCGGTTTCTTTAGAAACATTTTGTGAAATAATTTTTTTTTCAAGGTTACAATAGTTGTTACAGTTTGAGCTGCCTGTGTAATATACAACATTTATGTCACTATCTAAAAATATAAAGATCATATAGCTATCATATTCCTAAAGATATTATTTTGTAACTATGCAAAATGTCAATTTTGAACCAATGCAAACACCCTATGCACTATGCAGATACAAAAATAGCAGATACAACAATAGAAGACTACCAAATTGGTGGCCATAACATCAAGTGTAGTCATCACAAAAGTGGTGAATATCATCACCACCTTTGATCTGAGCCCGGTAGATAGATTCAACCCTGGACCCAGCAGTCATGGGGAGTATGCACACCTGGATGAAGAAATGACAGCATGTTTACAAATGCTCAGCTACGGAAGTCAGCATCCCAGTCCAAAGTACTGCAGTCATTCCAGAAGAGACAGGATACTCCGATGAAGATTTTACTCCAATAACACTGAGGGCCAAGAAGCGCAAAGTTGAAGACAGCGATGACGATTGGTTGCCAGGGGAGGAAGAACTAAAGACCACGCAAACTAAAAGAAATGGAAGAACTAAAGGCCATGCAAGACATCTATTAGCATGCATTTCACAGATTGTAACAATAGAAGTGTTTTTGTAGAATTATGTTAGTTAAAGGGCTGTCATTTGGGATCTTTTGTTTCATATGTTAGTTTTCTTTGCATGTACCAAAATAAAGAAGGAAAAAGTAGAATAGTTCTTGCTGATTGACCTTAGTACAGTACTGTACTTGACTTTAAAACCCTGTTTCCCAACCAGGGGGCATTTCAATTGTTAAAATTTTAATTGAGTGTGCTCTGCGAAAGTTTTGTTTTCGGAAAAGTGTTCCGCAATTTAGAAAAAGTTAGGAACCACTGACATAGGAAATTATCTGGACCGAAGAAATATTTTGTGTTAACAGGTTTTTTATGTTAAGCGATTTCATGTTGAATGGTTTCTACTGTATTTTAATTTTTTGAAATTGTATGGGCCCGCCAAAAAGTTTTTTCATTTAGGTGGCCCTCGCCTCAAAATGTTTGCCCATCACTGCCATATACGATTTAAAATTTTCCCTGGCGAATGATGAAAATGACTAGAGTAGGATTTTTCCATAGTATTTTTGAAAAAATTTGATCTAGTTAATCATTCGCTAGAATTTGCATCTTTTAACTGCAATGAATAACTCCCCTTAGGAATCAAGACATGAAGTCCAGTTATCATACTCTGCACAATCAACTCATTAGGTTTCAACAGACCCATTTTTCTGTACAATGGGGTGATGTGGGCTGAGAAAGAATATTCAAATACCACTCTCATCACCCCATTTGAAGCTCTATACAATAAATCAATAGATTTTTTCTTATGTGGATAAGCCACTAAACTTACATAGTCAACAGTGGGTAAGCCAAGGACTTAATTAATTGAATTTTTGCTTGAGTAGTAAAGTTATTTTTAAACCTTCTAAAAATGTAAATCAGTTTTTGCAGCTTGCCCACCACCACCTCTGTGTTTCCATGAAAATTAAGCGATCTGTCAAAGACAACACCTAGGATGACTATTTGCTGTAAGGGACTGGCAGAGCTATCGTCCACCTTCCAATTGTGTGCATCAAAGGCAATTTTGAATGATACAGACCCCACAGCCCACAGGATGGTCTTTTCAAAGTTCAATGACATAAATCTAAACTCAAACCAACCTCCCACCTGTTTAAAATACCAATCTAAGACATCACCCAACTTGGCCATGCTTGTCTCTCTATTAACAAAATAGATGAGGTAAACATCATCTGCGTAAAAGACCCGCCTGTGGGCCTTGACGTCCAACCCCGCTATTGAGTGTTGCCAGAATATAAAGCAGCGGGGCCAGAGAAGAACCCTGGGGCACCCCCATTAATTTTCTTTCTCTCTGAGCTAAGGCCATTAGTGACCACAAACAAATATCTGTCAGTTATAAATGCTTTTAATATGTTAAAAGCCCCAGTCCCCAAGCCTATCTTAAAAAAATCTGTCCAAAATACAATGAGTAGGCAGAGAGTCAAACACCTTTCTAACATTGAGAGTGGCCACCACTACACCACAGCCTCTCCCCTCCCCTCAGCTACCAAACATCTGATGGTCTCAATGCAGTCCACTGTGGAGCGAGCCACACAAAAACCATACTGGTCATCTGGCAGAAGTTTCAAATGTTCAATATATGAGCTGAGATGCTCACATAAAATTTTTTTTGAACACTCTACCCTCCAGGTTAAGCAAGGAAATCGGCCTGTAACTGGCTGGCAAGTGTCTAGAGCCGCTCCCCTTGTAAAGAGGCGTCACTCTAGCCGTCCTCTACTCCCCAGGAAAAGATCCCTGTTTAATTAATGAATTATAATACTCAACCAAGGCTAATTTCAAATGAACTGGCAGGTCTCTTAAGGGCTGCAACAATCATGCCCCCCCAGGACCAGGGGCAGAATCCAATTTCAAACCCCCCAGAATTCTCTTATAGTCCAGCAGAGTCATCATAGGGAAGTCAAACTGGCCTCCCTCTACCACATCAACACTAAGAGGTGGACTGCAACTGCTGAAAAAAAATCATCAAACAATACCTCTGAGGCCATGCCCAGCTCACTGTTTAACATTTTCCATACATTACTTTGATTTTCATTTATAGCATTTACATAGTGAGATTTTTCAGTTTGAATTAACTTTTTAAATTTCAATTTGAGTTGCTTAAATCTAATAGCATACTTGGGATTAGTTACTTTGTCAGTTTCAGCATGTTTTAATCCAATAATTTCTTTTTTCAAATGGGTGAAATTTTCAGTCCACCATTTTTTTGGCTAAAAAAATTTTAATTTTTACTACATGTTTTCATATCCTGAAAGAGTTCAAAGATGTTGACACCATATTGACTTGGGTCGAATCTGTGAGACTCACTCAGCTCTCTCCACTTTCCCCAATCGAACCGTTGCACAGTGCCACCGTCCTCATACAGTTTATTTTCTTTTGTAGTCTTTAAAACCTCCTGCATTACTAAATTAAAAAACCAGACAAATCGACCCTGAAATGCATGGCATTTAGTCTCAGTTTTTCATTTGCACCTTCTGCATTACTAAATTAAAGAACCAGGCAATTCGACCCTGAAATGCATGGAATTTAGTCTCGGTTTTTCATTTGCACCTCTTGCATTACAGTACTAAATTAAAAATAAAGACAAATCGACCCTGAAATGCATGGAATTTAGTCTCATTTCTTCATTTTCACTATTGACATTACTAAACTAAATAACGAGGCAAATGGACACTGAAATGCATGGAATTTAGTCTCGTTTCTTCATTTTCTCTATTAGCATTACTAAATTAAAAAACGAGACAAATTGACACTGAAATGGATAGAATTTAGTCTCGTTTTTTCATTTTCACTACTTGCATTATTAAATTAAAAAGCAAGACAAATCGAGACAAACTGTTACCATTATTTAATTAAAAAAAACTAGACAAATCGAGCATTTAGTCTAAAATAATTTATATATAAATTAAACAATAAATAAACATAGAAATCGTGTTCAAATTAATGTAAGCAATTAAAATAATTTTTTTTATTGGCTTAGGATACTTTTGAAAACCTGATACAAAATCTCAGCGTTAGTTTATTTTAAAATTGCAATTGCTATGTGATAAATGAATATCAGAAATTAAGTATTTGATTAGTTCAAATTATTTAAAAAAAATTTAATTATGAACATCACTTTCAAGTATCCAATTAATTTTTTATTCATTGGAATACGAAAATTCATTAAAATTTCAGTTTACAAAATGCAAAATTCATAATCATAAATTTTTGGCTTCTCATTTGAATTACATTTAAATAAAACAATTCTGCTTTAAAGATTATGCTTCTGCAGTGTGGCGGCGTTAAAATACTGTATGTCCGACAAAAAAATGGGTCAAGTCAGACAATCAGTTTTCTAAATCCGTAAATTACTGATAGCAGTCTATTTATGAACTACTGTATATTCAATACCCCCAACTCCATTTGTGAAGAATGTATGGATTCTTCTATAAAATATGACAGTATAGCTTTGTAATTGATATTTTAAGAAAAACCATTTTACTTTATGCTGTTAAAAATATCTGGTCAAATATTTGGCTATTCAGACACACAATGTAAGTAATTAAAAGCCAATTCAAGACTTCAAAGCTCAATTTAGAAATTAAATACTTTCTTGAAAGCCATTATTGCGATTCTAAATAACCAATTCATAAACAATACCAACCTTACTACTTTCAACAATTATCATAAAAATAGCATGTAATCTAAAGCTGTTTGTTCATATTTGTTAGCCTATAAAATAAACACTATTAAAAAATCCATCTTAATATTTGAAATTACAACAGTTAGGATAACCAGTACTAAACCAATATACCCAACAGATTTTTGCTTTTCCACATCTGAACTTAACAGAATTTTTTACTGTTGTGGAATTAATATTTCTCTGAACTCTATAAAGTAAAGTTACTTATCCATTTACCTTCCATAGTGTAAGTTTTTCCAGTCCCTGTTTGCCCATAAGCAAAAATGGTGCCATTAAAACCATCCAAAACGCTTTCAACCAAACCTCGAAATGTCTCGTCGTATAGTTTCTGCTGTTTGAAGACAACAGTTACAGATTTTTCTTGTTAATTTAACTCTTACTTTTAAACGTTTTAATGATAATCACTTACTTCCAATCCTAAACGGCATCAGATCTAAATGCTTTGACACTTTTGTCTTCATTTTTACCTGGTTTCAACTCCAGAAGACCTCTAGAAATTTTATCTCCACAACCCTGAAATATACAAATCATATTATAGTATCAAATCATATTATCGTTTTGTTTCTTAAAGAAATTAGGTAACTAGTTTTATACCAGCAACTTCAATTTCCAAATATCGGTATAATTAAAATTATAAACATAAAGATAATTTTTTGCGTATGAAATCGATTCTTTCTCAGTCATTAGACATCTTAGTATGACTTTTAGACACTCAAGCTCGACTGATTTTCGTGTCTTTGACTAAAATAATTAAAGTATTGAAATTAACATAGAACTCTTAAAAAAATATACAGCGTTTTACCATTTTCTAATTTTCCTGATTTGAATAGGTTTTCAGATACAGTAATCGTTTTCCAGCAGCAAGTACACATCAGTTCTACAAACAAAACCACAATAGTATTATTACATATTATAATTAAATCAAAACAATAAGTATTCACGACAATACAGTACATACAGTGTAGTTACCAAGATCCCCAAAATGTAATACAGTACCGTACTGTACTGTACTGTTTAATGGATCCACCCAGTACAAACCCATTCGAAATAAGATTGCAAATAAACCGTCTGCCAAAATAACATTATTCTGTGTTAAATTCACTTTACTTACTACACATGATAATTCATGAGAGAGGTTTTTATCCAAATACTAACGGTTAATACATCCACTCGTAAATATTAAACTACAAATCACTCATAAACGCATTAAAACTTAGTGAAGAGATCATCCATCTCATCGGCAGACATTTTCCCCGGTTGCTATGACAACCAGTAATGGTCGCCTGCGCGGTTTTTAAATGTATCGCTGACGTCACAAGAACGCCAATCATGTTGAAGCTTGAAAACAGCAAGTTTTGTTTGAAGTTTTGAAGTAAGAAAATTATGCAAAAGTTTATGAAATTTTGTCGTATATTTGAAGTGTGTTAGATCATCCTGTTTCATGTTTTGATTGAGTTATAAATTCATTGTTTGTTGATGTGGATTGTGGATAAGAATCATCAATAAATCAACAGGTTAATACTGAAAGTGTAAGTTAAAGTTTTGAGCTTATACTGTACATATACACTGTACTTACTGTAAGTTAACTTTTACTGTACCAGGTACTGTATTGTATTTGAAAAATAGGAAGTACAGTACTGTAGTTAAGAATAATCATTATATTTTGTAGATTTGGTTTATGATGATGATTCCTATAAAACATTGACTGTTTTGATAACTTAGTTGCTGAGAATTTACAGTAGGTGCTAAGGACTTGGGATGAAGAAACTCAAAGACTAAGAAAAGGATCAATCCAACATCAGTGAATATTTTGCTTATATTTTGAACATCAGGAAAACAATGATTTTGATTTTAGTTCGTAAGGTATGGCTTCTGCATTGTACAAGTTGAAATATTAAAGGTGAAATTATATTTCTAACAGGTCATTGTAGAATTAAGAAACGTTGAAGGCGACGATGGAAATCTTATAACCTAAAGCAGAATAATAACTTTGATTGGAGATGGCAACTCCAATGTGTGTTTACATCGAAGACGACTCAATTGGAGGAATCACAACTACAATGTAGTTAGGAAAACTTTACTCAACAACGGATTAATTAGAAACAAAGTCATTTTTCTGGTCAGAATATTCAACAAGGAGTGAAGTCGGGGTTGAATATGTGCAATTCATTTTACACATAAAAGTAAATGATTTAAGTGACTTAAGTTTGCTTGATTGAACTTTAAAAAACCGTTAAATATTAATTCAAATAAAAAAAATTAGATAATTAATAAATAATAAAGACATTGAAGAGAATTTAAAGCTACAAAAACTTGAAATGCCAAATACTAGTGATCATAGCTCTGGTAATGGAATTCCAGTGAATTTTGAAAGGGGAAGTGCATCTGGAAATGGCGACTGTTTCTTTCATTCTGTTGCTCAGACACTCAACCAAATACTCAATCAAGAAAAACAAATAACTGCTAAATATTTGAGAGTTCTGTGCCAATTAAAAGTCTATGAAGAACGTCAATGGCTGGAGAATGCATTAAAATTAGATGAAAATCAGTTTAGCATCAGTGAATATGCAGCTCGTGTGTGTTATTCACATGAAGATTTAGTAAATCAACCTGAAATTGCGTCATTGTTGAAATTATCAAGTCCATTATGGGGAAGAGCAGAAGTTGAAGGAAGAATTATTTGCAAACATTTTAATGTTCAGTTGCATTTAATTGAAAAACATGTTGTTGATGAAAAAGTAGTGTGGGTTAATCAAATCATCAGTAATGATGGATGTAAATCAATTGAAGAAGCCAATTGGGAAGATCAAAAGATTATTCATATTATGAATGAGGGAAATCTACATTTTGTACCAATTTTACGACAAAGTGAAAAACGTCAACTGTCGTCAACCAATACTGATTTGTGTTTTAGTAAGAAGGTAAAAGTTGAGCAGAGAAGTAAACAACAACTGCTACAAAGTTCGTGTGTGAAAAGAAAAGTAGACCATAACATAGATTCTATAATCTCTCAAATGGGAAATTTGAAGATTTTTGCAGACAATTCTTTAATCTCTCAAATGGGAAATTTGAAGCTTTTTGCAGAAGAAATTACAACTAATCAAAACTGCAATCAACTTAATTTAAGTGAGGATTTCGATCAAAAGATGACAAATGTTGAATTAAAGAAGATGAAAAGCAGTTATGTAAAACCAGAAAAGTGTCATCGTCAGAAAGCAGCAGATGAAGGTTTATTGTATGAAGTTAATTTACTAATGTTATTATTTAGCCGAACTCAATCTTTAAGATGTGAATATGAGATTGGATATCAGGTAAAGGCAGCTCAAAAGTTTGATGATGTTGTTTTTAAATTTAAAAAAGGAAAAGAGTTTGTTTATCAGTTTTTCCAAGCAAAACACATTGCTAATGTAAAAAACTTTATAAAATTTAAAGATTTATTTGCTGAAGAAAATTCAGCTGTTGAAGGAAGTTTTGAGCATTATTTTAACTTGCAAAAATATTACAGCTCTTATGAAGATATTTTATACGAGATTAGTAATGGAGTATTTCAAGATGGCAAATTGCAAGATATGATTATGATTATTTTAACAAATGTTGGATTAGATATCAATGACATTGAAAGCAATGGCATTACAGTCAACAAAATCAAAGATGTGAAAATTCAAAATTCTGGTAAACATTTCTACATTGAAAACACCGAGTATTTTGAATTGGCAGTTTGTAATACAAATGTAATTGAGATACTAGCTAAAAGTTCACACATTCATCAATTGGCAAAAGAATTGGCAGAACATGCAATTGGTTTTAACAGAAAAACAGGGTTAATTACAGAAATGGCAACTCCAATTACAAATCCAGATGGAATTATTGCCAAATACTTTAATGCTCTGAAAAGCAAAGTTGTTAATTTTGATGAATCAACATCAACAATTTCATTCAAAACAAAATTTCTTAAAGGCAAAAGATTATCAAACAATTTAAAGGAGTTTAGGAAATTATTTGTGGATTATTTTTGGAAAACAAAACCAACTGAAAACCGTAATTTAAGTCTTTATTTATCAGATACAAAAATCCAATGCGATTCAAGAATAGTCAAAATGAATTTTAACAGAAATTTATTGCCAGATATTAAAATGGCAAACAAAGAAAGTGTAAATGAATTTCTTAAAAAATTGGTTTTGGCAGTTAAACAGCCAAACGCAAGTGATTTTGACAAATTCATTATGAGTGAATTGAGTCCATACTTTAGCTTTGATAGTTTAAATTTTTCCCATATCAATGGAGTGAAGGGTTTTATTAAAAGTTGGGTTGAAGAGCAGAAAAATGCTGAAGGATGGATTTCTAAACAACAATGTAATGCATTGAGAAAAAGTTTAAAAGAAAATTTCACAAACACTATAATACTTGAAACAAATAAGCAATTTGAAAGTAGATTGAAGTGCAAGATTGGGTTTAAAGAAGTGTTTTCAGATGTAAAAAACTTTCTAAATAATTTTGATCAATGTTTGCTTATTAGTAATAAAAGCCAAACATTTTTATCTGCTTTGAAAGTTTATCAGACAATTCAAACAGAGTTTAAAAGTAAAAAGTACTTATTTGTTAAGTTTAGTTCAGTTAATGAGCAAAGTATCACAGATATCATTCCCAATTTGGATTTATTAGTGATTGAATGTGAATTCATAGCAGATTCATTTGTGGTTCAAGTAAATGATCTGATTGAAAAGTTAAAGATAAATTCAAAGTTAAAATTGATTTTCATTGCGGTGAATTTAAAAGAAAAAGCTGAAATATTTCTACAAATGAAAAGCTTTGAAGACAAAGTTAGTGCAAATGAATTCACTGATGAAAGTAAAATTGAATTTATGAATTCAGAAATTAATTTTCAGGGAGAAATAGTTAAACTTAGAGACATTTTAAATATTGAATCATTTGATACAATTGATGAATCTACATTAGCTAAATTAGCTGTTAATGAAGAAGTTATTGTAGGTAAAAAACCAGTTGATTTGCCAGAGGTTGATTTCTTTCATATTAAATCATATCAAAAAATTGATTTGAACAATTTAATTGAAACTCTAATTGACATTGACAATCAGAAAACTGCATTTGTATTTAGTGGAGTTAAAAACATTGACCAATTGATGGAAACAATCAGTTCATGTGATAGTGAACTACAAACAACAGTTGAGTCGGCAATCGATAAACAATTGATTAAACTCAGTAACGAATTGAATGATGAACATTTATCAGAGTTATTTAAAGTATTATGTATTAAAAATTCAGAGAAAATCGTTTATTGGTTTCATTTTAGTAATTGCAATTGCTATTTAAAGCAAGTTTATGATATTGATCTGTACATTCAAAGGCAATTCCAGACTAAATTGCAAAAAAAGAAAGGGTCAAAGTTAAAGTACGTAAAAGCTAAAGTGAATCCGCATTTAGTTTTGTTAAGTGATGAACCAGGAATGGGAAAATCAACGTTGATTATTATGCATATAAAAAGCATAAAAAGATCAAATAAATTGGCTTATGTTATGAACATTAATCTCAGAACTTCAATTCAATTAATCAAAAACTTGTCAATTGATTTTGTCAATGATGAATTTGATAAAGTTGTTCAATTTTTGTTATCAGCCACAGGTGAAAGAGAGAGGACATTAAACTTACAAATACTAAAACATTATTTGAAAAGTGATCACAAATTTATCTATTTGTTTTTTGATGGTTTTGATGAAATTCCAGCTAAATGTCAAGATACAGTAATTAAGATGATTAACTGGTTAAGGGAAAATACTATAGTTAAAATGGGAATTACAACAAGACCAAATTGTTTGGATAAACTAGAAAAAAAGCTAAAAGTCCCTATAACTAACTTCAAAGTGTTCAATCATGAGACTTGTAAGCAGTTTTTAATTAAGATGTACCAAGCTATTTTTAAGTTTAACTTTAAGAAATCAAAAATTGAAAAGTTTGTTGTTTCATTGTTGAAAAAAGCCAACTGGATATTTAAACAGAATTATCAGTTCATGGGAGTTCCACTTCAGTTGAGACTAATTGCTGAAGCATTTCGACCAGAATGTCTTCAATTTCTCAATTCAGATGAGGAATATCCTCAATTTACTCAAATTAATTTTTATGAGTTATATGATAAGTACATAAGTGAAAAATACAATGTCTATTTCACAGAGAAAGAGTCCATTGCTAATGATTCTGTTAGAAATACTCTTAGTAAACATTTCAATAAAATTCACCTTAAATTATCTTTAAAATTGATTTATGAATCTGAAAACAACTTCAATAGTTATGATGAGAATGATAATCGTTTAGTAAAAGATTACTTGGATAAAGAAATCGATAAAAACGATTTAATTGTTATCAAATCAGTTGGAATTGTTTCATCAATTGGTGAAAATGGTGAAATTTACTTTTTACACAGAACTTTTGCTGAATATTTTATCGCTAAATTGATTGCTAAAAATTGCACTTTGGAAAGTAACATTGGTCGTGTTGCTAAATTATTATATGTTTATGAATATCGAGGTGGTTATCACAAGATAATGAAGTTTGTCAGTTACTTATCAGCTCATCATTTGCCTTTACATTTGGCTGTTATTAATAAAGAAGACCATGTTGTTATGGATTTGTTATCTGATCATACAATTGATGTAAATGCAGTTGATAAACTTGGCAGAACAGCTTTACATTTGGCTGTTATGTGTACAAATTCAACATCAATTTCTATTTTGATTCAAAATTATTGCAATTTGTATGCAGTTGATGTGATGAGAAGAACAGCTTTACATTATCTTGTTCAACCAAATCACGACGAAATAATTGGCCACTTACTGTACAAAACTAATGAAATTGATATTGATAATTTCTTACGTCAACCATTGGGTTCAGAAAGTGACATCATCGATTGTTTTGTAAAAGATAAAAAACAAAAATCTGGACATTTGAAGTTTGTAAATCATTTGGATTGTTTTGGTCAATCTGCTCTTCAGTTAGCAGTTCAGTATTTAATCAATGACAGGATTAACTACTATCTAGAGATGGTTTTACAATTTCTTATCAATGGGGCTCAAGTTTCTTTTCTTAATTCATCTGATAAAAGTGAGCTTTATGAACAAGTTTTTAACGACAAATGTATTGACATTTTTAACTGGGGAAACAATATCAAATATTTACGATGTATTTTGCTATTAAGAGAATCAGGTGATGAAATTATTGAGTTCAGTTTACAAAATAAAAATTTCTTATTGCAATGTTTTAAGATGAATTACTTGAGAGTCATCGAAAAGCTATTAGAAAACAAAGACTTTCAACAGTTGCTTTTTGAAAAAATATTGGACAATTTAAAATTAATTCAAACCGAGTATTACAATGATGAAGATTATAGACAATTAGTCAAACGTATTAGTGATGTTTTGCAAACGTCTATTCAACATGGTTATGTTAAGACCATAAACAATGTTCCTCATGTAGAAAATGTCATTAGCAATTGCTTTACAAAAGATGACAATAATAATAATAATGAAGAAACTATTAGTTGTTATAATGAAGCTGAAATGAAAGCCAATAATCAAGTACTTTTGAATAATAACCCTCAGTTTCATAGAAATATCTTCAGTGTCAGAGATGCAAATGGAAATACTTGTCTACATAATATTGTCACTGATAAACATTTTAAGATGCGAAGACATTTTCTAAGATGGTGGAGAAATCGTAATAACAAAGATGGTTTAAAATGGTTGAAGTCTACTCAGCTATTTTTTTCTGAGATTGAAAAAGAAGATGTATTGAAAAAGTGTATTAGTGAAATGAAAGATTGTGTAAATGTTCAAAATATAGCTGGTGATACGCCATTACATTTGGCAGTTAAAAATACACAAGAAATCGCAATGGAAGAAATATTGAAAAATGGAGCAAATATTTTTATTAGAAATAATCAAAATGAAACTCCTTTAGACATTGCTAAAAATTGTACAAACAAGTACCGGTACGTGTTGACCATTATGAAAGTACTTGAATATTTGTTCAATGTCAGTTATAAAAGTGGTAATGATTGTTCAGTGTTGAAAGATGTTTTAACTTACAGAGATAAAGTTGATTATGAAATAGTTTTCAGGGTAACAAATGCAGAAGGCAAAACATTACTTCATCTTGCAGCAATTAATAATTGGTTACAAGTTGCTAAGTATGGATTTGTTTCTGCATTTGATGAAACATTGAATAAAAATTATTTAGATTTGAATGTCATTGACAATCTAAAGAGAAGTCCATTGCATTATGCTGCAATGTGTAATAATGTTACAATTATCCATTTTCTAATTGGACATAGTTGTTGTTACAATATGAAAGATGTGAATGGTGAAACTCCATTGGATTTATGTGAAACACCAAACGTATTATCATTGCTTGATTCTGCATTTCAATCAATTAAAAGTAAAAATCCTTTGGATATCATTCAATTAGTCAATAACTCAGAGTTTAGTGTTGATTTCAAATATGCTGTGAATGCTGTTGATGAGAAAGGTCAAAGTTTATCCTATTACGCACTGCAATACAATCACAAAGACATTCTCAAGCTTTTACTAAGACATGGAGCTCCTGTTGAAGGTTTATGTAAAGTTGTTACAGACACTGATAATGAATATCTAATTGATGTATTGTTTCATTGGAAATCCAATCTATTTAACATTGAATCTGATGAAGAGAAATTATTAATTCTTTCAAATGCAAGAAATTTGTCAGGTGAAACATTGTTGCATTTGGCTGATAAACTTCCATTAAATTTAATTGAAACTTTGATTGCAAATGGAGCTGATGTGAATGCCAGTGATAATTATGGAAAAACTCCATTGCATAAAGTTGTAAGAGGTAAAAATGTAAATTTCAATGTGATTGATTTACTGTTAAAAAACAGAGCAAATGTGAATGCTAAAAACTATAAAGGGAAAACTCCATTGCTATCTCGTTTGAATTTTAATGTTTTAAATTATTTGTTGTTAAATGAAGCTGATGTTAATACTAAAGATGTTTATGGTAAAACACCACTAATGAAAGCTGTTGCTTCAGCTAGGGTTGATGTGCTTAATCTTTTGATTAAATTTGGAGCAAATATAAATGATGTTGATTGTAATGGCGAAACTGCTTTTATTTTTGCTGTTAAAGAATGTAAATATTACATGGCTATTATTTTAGTTAAAAATGGGACTGTTGTTAAAGATGGGGAATCTTTGCTGCAATTAATTGATATGCAATCTTATTATGGTCGCGAATTGAGCGAGTTGTTAATTAAAAATGGCGCTGAATGATAATTAACTGAGAAAGTACGAGTATTTATAACTTAATGTATGGAAGTGTAATCCACAAATGATTGCGTTTTGATAAAATGTATCTTTTTTTTTTTTGTTATTTTATTTTGTATTAAACTTATTTGATAATTCTGTAAACAAAGTTTGAGAACTTTTATAAAGTTTCACTATTACTGTGCGTTTTCTATACAATTTTATTATAGCTATGTTAACATTTGCAATAGACTCATTAACGTAAATAACTTATTGCCATTGACTATTTGTTTTCCAACATTTGTTTTCATTTTTCAGGAGACGGTGTTGTCATACTAGCGGTTAGTAAATTGAAAGAACAACTAATGAGCGAGGGCTGGGCTGGGCTGGACTGGGCATAGCTTTCACGGCGATGGCTCGACTATAATCCATCCACCGGATGAGTCGAGGAGGAATGGATGAAAAAACCCCATCATCCATTCCACGTGTTGGCAGTGGTCGGGATTCGAACTCTCAATCTCCCGACTCCCAGTCCACGCTTTTACCGGCTTGGGCTATGCGACTGCCACTCTTATTTATAGATGTAAATATGATCTAGTAAATAGAAAGGAAAACTTCTACAAAAAAGTGCGAGTTTCTCACGGAATTTCATTATTGTAATATAAGAACAAGTCTGTGTCTAACCAAAAGCAAACTATACAGTGGATTCTCGTTAACACGAAGTCGACGGACCGAGATTTTTCTTCGTGTTAACGGGGTTTTGTGTTAACAAATACATGTAAAATGTAATATATATTGACCAAAATGACATTTTTTAGAGTCAAACTGACATTTTTTAGAGTCAAACTGACATTTTTTAGAGTCAAACTGACATTTTTTAGAGTCAAACTGACATTTTTTAGAGTCAAACTGACATTTTTTAGAGCCAAACTCACATTTTTTTGAGTCAAACTGACATTTTTTAGAGTCAAACTGACATTTTTTAGAGTCAAACTGACATTTTTTAGAGTCAAACTGACATTTTTTAGAGCCAAACTGACATTTTTTAGAGCCAAACTCACATTTTTTTGAGTCACACTCACATTTTCTAGAGTCAAACTGACATTTTTTAGAGTCAAACTGACATTTTTTAGAGTCAAAATGACATTTTTTAGAGTCAAACTGTCATTTTTTAGAGTCAAAATGACATTTTTTAAAGTCAAACTGACATTTTTTAGAGTCAAACTGACATTTTTTAGAGTCAAATTGACATTTTTTTGAGTCAAACTCACATTTTTTAGAGTCAAATTGACATTTTTTAGAGTCAAATTGACATTTTTTTGATTTTCTCTACATTTTCTTTGCTTCTCCGAATAAGAAATTGCAAATATCGTCAAAGTCAGTTCGTGTTAACTGGGTTTTACTTTGTGTTAACGAACAAAAAATGTATGGGAAAGCCTATACTGCAGTTGCTTCGTGTTAACGAGAATCCACGGTATTTAGTTACAGCTCTTAATTTATCAAAAAACTAACCGCCACTCATTTATATTTTGCATTTGAAACCATTGCTACAAATGATATAAGTTAGAACCAACTTTACTGCAATTGAATGTATCGATGTTTACTTCAACAATTGTATTTTTCAGATCAACTTTTTCTTCAAGTTCTTGTTCAATTGATTTACAATATTAGTAAATTTTTGTTCAATTTGACAAAATCGTGTTGCTTTTTCTCAAACATTTCAAATATGAATTCACTTTTGTTTTTCAATTCAGCAATTGCCAATTGAAAACTAATTTGATTGCTTTTCATAGTTTCAGCCAATTCATTAAGCTAACATTAAAATCAATCAAAAGTAAATTAATAATACTTATTAATTAGCTAATAATTAATTTAAATTTTTTGGTTTTTGTTGGTTTTTTCTTCCAATGCAATGATTTTCTTTTAGAAACTTCGTTCAATAGATTCTAATTTCTCATTAAAATTCAATTTGCATTTTTTCTTCCAAAAGACTTATGACGTAATATTTTGAATATTCAGCTAATATATTCGTTATCTAATTAAACTATTATTGTTACTTAAATATTTATAAGTTAATTTGTAATTTACTTCCGACATTTTGATTCCACAATTAAAAAAAGTAAAAATGAAAACTGTTTAAAACAAAATTCTTTCTAATGCAATTTTGAAGAAAAGAGATTGTGGTGCTTCATTACTCCAAAGAAATATTTTGATCTTTAATTTCCTATTATGTTTTATACTTTTATTTAAAATTTTTGTTAATCTCATAATTTCAACAATAAAAATTGCATCTAAAATACAACTAATCAAACAACCACAACTACTGTAATTTCTTTGTCGAGATCAATCATTTTAGCAATTTCAATGAAATGATATATGTATCTCCAATAGATCTTATAACATTTAGACATCGTTAAAACGTCTTGAAATGCGTCAAGACCTAAATTTCAAAACGTCTTCAAGGTGTTTTTTCTGGAGCTGTAATTGAGGAGATAAACATAAACGAAGGTGACTTGTCATGGTTTTGTGGGCCATGTTACTGGCGTCATCTTACTGGGGCCTTGTTACTGGCGTCATATACCCCTAGAACCATCAAAACAGACAGTCATTGTTAAACTTTAAAATAGTACAGTTGTCTTTCATTAACTAGGTCTCCATTTACTACAAAAAAATAATTAATCAGTTGTTGAAACTGTTAAAATAATTTTACCAATTAGTGGTTTTTTGTTGCTTTTTGTATTACAGAGACTGCAATTTGCATACAGTATGATGGTCATAAAAAATGTCCATAAACAAAACACTAGGTAAAACTTTGGACAAAGTTGCAGTTTATCTCTATCAACCTGTATTCACTCATATACACCTTAATGTGGTATTTTCAAGAAGTCCAACAACAGATACATTACTAAAAACATTGTTGATAAGTATGCCCTGATTGATTATAAATGAAAATAATTAATGAATTTATTTTTTGTTAGGTTGAATGATGACTTTGAGTAAAAGACAATCGTCTTTAATAAATCCATTGCTTTCTATTTCTTCATCAGACAAAAGATCAATTGAGTACCAATACTCTTCTGCTTTGATTTCTTTCACAACTGATTTAATCAAATGTTTTGATGGATCCAATTGGTTGAATAAAATTAATGTTGTTTTATGTTGAAATTTATTTGAATGCTTTTCATCATTTTCTCCATCTAAAAAGTAAATCCTAGCTGATAATCCTCGTCCTTTGAAATCACCAATGTCATTGAACAACATTCGTATTTGCATTCTGTATCCATTTGATGACGTATAAAAATATGGACTCAAATCACCCCAAATGAGTCCATCAAAATCATTTTGCTTTTTTTTCTTGTAATTATCAATTTTCCACAGTAAAACTCCATTAGTTGAAACAAAAGACTCGGCAATCGATGGAGATTCCACGTGAATTTCAATTTCAATTGAATCATCTTTAACGTAAATGGGATTTTCAAGAAAAGATTTACGACAAAAATATGTATATCCTGTGAACTTATTAAAATAAAGTTTATCGTTAAAATAATATTCTCTTGACTTAATAAGATGTCTGTTTTCTCCACTCAAATCTTTTAAAATAAAAAAAGCTTTTGGTAAAACTTTGAACGGCACTTTCTCTGTTGTCTTCTTAGTTTTATCAATGAATTTCAAAGACATGTGAACATTTAACGAATCAAGTGTAATTTTTGCTTTGATTTTGAATGGATAGCCAATTAGCTGAAATTCTTCACTTTCCAATTCAAAATCTGTCTTCCTCATTATTTCTTTAACTCCATTAATTTTCCAAGTGAAATCAGCTGATGAATCAGTTTTCCATTCATAACTGTTATGAAATTTCTCTTCAATGGATCCATCAATTAGCTTTAAAAAAAAAGTAATTAAATTAATTGCTTTTGAATGATTATTAGTCTAAAATATTAAGAAAGTGATAAATGTAAAGATGTTTGATATCTAATTTGTTTTCTTATTATTAAAACTGAGATGAGTTGACATTGCATTTGCTAATTTTTAATTGTTTTGAATTCATAAAATCAACCTAACTCATAAAATCCTTGATTGGCTTTTCTTTTCTTTAATACAGTGGATTTTCGTTAACACGAACGCCGTTAAAACGAATTTCTCGTTAACACGAAGCAACGTTGCGGTCCCGAAC
>JAAFCF010003059.1:4489479-4500431 GCA_013389785.1 Helicorthomorpha holstii
AGTCTTTTTGACAAATAAAATCTATAAAATTACTTCCTTTAAAAAAAAAACGGTGTTTACATTTACAATTGATACAATTTACAATTACATTGATAGTTTTGCCAAATTTATCTTTTTGATTTCAAACTTATGTTTGATTTAAGCTGTACATGAATAATTTTATTGCTTATTTTGAAATAAGCCAGAAAATAAAATGAAAACTTAATAATAAGATATTTTCATTTTATTTGTGAAATGGACTTCCGGGTTTAAATTGTTTTGATTAAAAATGAGAAAAAATTGTTTTCTAAAGAAAATAACTTTTCCTAAACTTTTTCTAAAAAAAACAACATTTCTTAAAATTTTTCTAAAAAAAACTTTTTTTAAACTTTTTCAAAAACAAAAAGTTTTTCAACAAAAAACCAATTTCCTATAAAAAGTCATTTTTGTAGACCATAGGACTTTTTAAAGTTACAATTTTCTTTAGTTATATTTTGCGGTGTTTAAATGAACATTTTGCCATTGCATATAAGGTAAATTAAAAAGACTTTTGCTCAAATAGACGTTAAAACACAAATGCTCTTGGCGCTTTTTTCTGGCATATACGTCACATGTGGTGAGTTCTATAGTCCAATTCACACTTGTAGGTAATAAAACGTGGATAAATAGATGATTGAATGGGTTGAATAGGCAGAAAGCCAGACTATATTGTTTAGTTTTAATATATTCAACCCAAAGCGAATAATAAAACCCAGAATAATAATGAGCTTCACAGCCAATATTAATCATTGGTTTCTGATCATTGCTGGCATTTAGTATACTGTATAACGTTCAGTTGAATTTCAGAAGTTGAAAGAGCTAAACATGTTGATGTTAATGCTATTGCCATTCATTTTTGCAGGTAAATTTCAGATCTTTTTAGTTTTATTTCTTAATTATTAATAACCATATTTATGTTGTAGTTGTTTTTGGAGATTTGGTAGAAATTGAAGCTAATATTAAAGTTAAATTAGATGGACAAGATATCATAAAAAACAGTTCATGTCTTTTATTGCCACCACTTTTATGTCCAATTTCTGCTCTGGTAAAAGATAATTATTTATATACTTAAATTCATTAGTGAACTAATCACTTGTCATTACACGTGTAAACTTTAATAATAAATAATTAAACGACAAGTTTTTATTAAAATAAGTGAAGATAAAATATTTATCAAATAAAATGTAAAAAATTTATCAAATAAAATGTAGAAAATTTATCAAATAAAATGTAGAAAATTTATCAAATAAAATGTAAAAAATTTATCAAATAAAATGTAGAAAATTTAGCAAATAAAATATAGAAAATTTTTATAAAAACAAATGTTGAAGGTTTAACAAAAAAATGTAGAAATGATCCAAAAAAAGAATTTATCAAAAAAAAAAGTATAAATGTAACCAAGAAAATGCAAAAAAAATCCAAAAACCTTCTTTTATTATTTTAAACCTTCTTCTAATTTTTAATCATTTTTATAATAATTTTTCTCTTACATTTAATATTTTTTTCTATTATGATAAAAATTGTTTCACGTTTTCTAGCCAACTGTCTCCCATCCAACACTTCCTGAAGCTAAAAATCTAACTAAAGATGGATCTAACTTTTCCTGTGCAAATGATTTTCCTGGTAAATGCTATACCTTAAATCTAGTATTAACAATCTTAACCAACATTTTATATTGAATTTAATTTCAAGAACCAGATTGCGGCAGTAACATTTGTTTTCGCTATAAAGACACTTTATTTGTTGTCCACAATAAATGGACCAATTGGTACGAAGCTTTAGACATTTGCAAACAAAACAATGGAACATTGGCCATGTTGAAAGATGATGAAACTACACAGGCTGCTAGAAATTATTTCAACAATAAATTCCAAGATGAATATAGGAAATATTTGTGGATTGGATTGAAAAGGACTGACACTGATGATTTTCAATGGATTGATGGAACAGACACTGACCAATATGACAATTGGAGTAAAGATAATCCTGCGTATATGAACGATTTGACGCCTGATGAACGCATTGGTCTAGAAGATTTCAATTGTGCGATGGCTTATGCCTTTTCTGGTGAAGATTACGAAAGCTTTGAATGGGTTAACTTTTTCTGTATGGGAGACTACGATATTTCAAACCCATTTTGCCAACATAAGATTTCATGTATTGATTGAATCTATTTGTTAACTAAACTTGAAAAATATTAAAATATTTGTTTGACGCAATAGAATTTCAATATGTTCATTTATTCATAGAGCAACTAATTTGCCTTTCATTGTTTTAATTTTATAACAACAGAACTTAGCATATTATAATATTTTGAAACATACAGTAAAAACTATTTAATGCGAAATCGCTTAACTCAAAAAACCCTTTAACACAAAATAATGCTGCAGTCCAGATTATCTCCTACACATTTACATGCATTTTATACCTTTTAACACAATCAAAAATCCCTTAACACGCAAAGTTTTTGCTTCAAAATGAAAAAGTTTCTCATTAAACATGACTTCTGGTGTGTCATGTGAAATGAAATTAACTTTACTTTGAAATATCGACATTATAGGCAATTTTTGGGTTTCAGTGAGAGGTGTTTTCAAGTTTAAAATCTATAAAATATTTATTAATTTTATACAAAAAAAATTAAAATGACACTGCAGTATTAAAGTTTAATACAAAATTTATGATAATTTCAAATGTAACAAGTTTACATCAAATATGATGGTCTGTACTATACAGTATTAGTAGTATGATACAGAGTTCCCCCTAACCAATCAGAATGCGTAAAAAAGTGCAGTAGCCAATGGCCAATCAAAAAAATGTGGGAGGTTACCAGGTGTGGCTAACTAATCAAAAACAAAATTAAAAAGAAATTAAAAAGTGTTAAAGTGAAAAAAAAATCGTATAAAAATAAGTCATGTAAATATTGTAAAAATAACCAATTAAAAACGAAATTAAAAAGATATTAAAAAGTATTAAATGTAAAAAGTAATAGTAACATGGATTAAATATGAAAAAAATAAAATAATGAGAGGGTATGAAAAAGGAAAGAGTTGAGAGAGAGCGAGCGAGCTAAATGAAGTGCGAGTTGTGAATGAATAAAAATAGAAATGGATAATGTGTTAATGTATGTATTGTGAATAAATAAATGTTTATAAAAAAAGGTCTATTGCAGTGGTTCTCAAAGTGGGTGCAATCGCCCCCCTGGGAGGGGGCGCTGGATGGGGTTTTTGAAATTTTTTGATTTAATGAGATTATGTTGATTGCTACTAGAAGTCGTTCAAAAGATTCTACAAATAATTCATTAATTTTAAAATTTGGTGCATTCTCTTCTGTAACTGCATTTACAATACAGTAAAAACCTTTTAACATGAAATGCTTGGTTTTGGAACTTTTGAAGGGTTTTATTTTAAACAATGTATACAAAAAATAGTACTGTTCCCACCAAAAGCATATTTAATATAGTACAGACTATCATATTACCCTCACCACACTTTACATCATGATACACTGGTTACATTTAAAATTATTATTTATTTTGTATTCAGCTTTAATACTGTACTGTAATTTTTCTATTTTGATTTTAGACTTGTATACACTTCTCACTAGAGCCCAAACATTTCCCATGCTGTGTCTTTATTTCAAAGCCAACTGAGATCTTTTCATGTTAAGCGGTTTTCTTTCATGGTAAAAGGAATAAAATGCATGTAAATACATAAGAGATAATTGGGAATTATGTTAAGCGATTTCACGGTAAAAGGTTTCCACTGTATTATTTTTATCATTAGCTCAAAATATGGCCCCAAGGTTATATTAATTAAAAAACTAATTTTAAAAAAATATAATAAGGATATTTTAAAACTTGTTATGGATAAACTTTACCCTTGAATGTGCTCAATAAGTTTCTAAAATTTCATGGCAATAGAATGAATGGTGTAGACATGCATAAAGGACAAACACACACAAATACATGGCTAGCGTGACCTTTTGCAGGACTGAAAAGTGTTTTCAAGATTCTTCTAAAAAATGTTTCCTAATGCAAATTGAATAGGAACGCAAGGCTCTCAACTGTGGGATTGAGAGCAATGCACATGCAAACATCATGGCTGGCGCTGTTTTGAAAGGCATGTGCAAATATTTACAAAAAAATAACTTTTCCTAAACTTTTTCTAAAAAAAATAACTTTTTCTAAAAAAGAATAACTTTTCCTAAACTTTTTCAAAAACAAAAAGTTTTTCAACAAAAAACCAATTTCCTAAATAAGTCATTTTTGTAGACCGTGAGCCTTTTTAAAGTTGCAATTTTCCTTAGTTATATTTTACAGTGTTTAAATGAACATTTTGCCATTGCATTAAAGTAAATTAAAAAGACTTTTGTTCAAACAGACGTTAAAACACAAATGCTTTTGGCGCTTTTTTCTGGCATATACGTCACATGTGGTGAGTTCTATAGTCCAATTCACACTTGTAGATAATAAAACTTGGATAAATAGATGATTGAATGGGTTGAATAGGCAGAAAGCCAGACTATATTGTTTAGTTTTAATATATTCAACCCAAAGCGAATAATAAAACCCAGAATAATAATGAGCTTCACAGCCAATATTAATCATTGGTTTCTGATCATTGCTGGCATTCAGTATACTGTACAACGTTCATTTGAAAGAGCTAAACATGTTGAAGTTAATGCTATTGCCATTCATTTTTGCAGGTAAATTTCATATTTCTTTAATTTTATGTATTATTTATTAATAACCATATTTATGTTTTAGTTGTTTTGGGAGATTTGGTAGAGATTGAAGCTAATGTTAAAGTTAAATTAGATGGACAAGATATCATAAAAAACAGTTCATGTCTTTTATCTCCACTATGCCCTAACTTTGCACTGGTAAATAATAATTATTTATATACTTAAAATCATTAGTGAACTAATCACTTGTCATTACACTTGTCGTTTAATTAGTTATTATTAAAGTTTACAAGTTTTTATTAAAATAAGTGAAGACAAGATATTTATCAAACAAAGTAGAAAACTTGTTAAAAAATTGTAGAAAATTTATCAAATAAAATGTAGAAAATAATTTAAAAAAAGTTCAATGTTTATAAAAACAAATGTTGAAGGTTTAAAAAAAGTAGAAAGTTAAAAAAAAATGAAGAAATAATCCAAAAAAAATGTAGAAATGATCCAACAAAATGTTGAAATTATCTAAAAAAAATGTAAATAATTTATCAAAACAAATGTAAATAATTTATCAAAACAAATGTAGAAAATTTACAAATAAATTGTAAAATATTTATTAAATAAATTGCTAAAACTTGCAATTTATTTGATAAATTTCTTACAATTTATTTGATAAATATTTTACAAAAAAAATGTAGAATTTTTAACAAAAAAAATGTAGAAAAATTAGCAAAAATAAAATGTAGAAAATTTAGCAAAAATAAAATGTAGAAAATTTAGCAAAAATAAAATGTAGAAAATTTATCAAAACCAAAATGTAAAAAATTTAACCAAGAAAGAAAAATTTAAAAAAATTATCCTAAAACTTTTTTTATTAGTCTTTTAAATTATTTTTAATCATATTTATAATACTTTTTATCATAATAGAAAAATCTATCAAATATGTTTCATGTTTTCCAGCCAACAGTCTCCCATCCAACTGATTCCCAGCCTACAGTCTTCCAGCCAACAGTCTCCCAGCCAACAGTCTCCCAGCCAACTTTCTCCCAGCCAACAGTATCCCAGGAAATACAGTATGATAATACCTACGAGTTCCCATAGACTTGCTGTTAACGTCAAAAAATAGGCCGCCTTAGTGGTGGACCTGGAAGAGCTAAGAAAAGCTATAGCAGTGATTCCCAACCTTTTTCATGCCATGCCCCACCTCAGCCTCTGTAAAGTTGCCATGTCCCCCCATTCCCCCAATTACGTAATTTTTACAAATTGAAATGTTTTCTAAAGAAAAAAATAATAGATTTAAGGAAAAATTCATTATACATTTATTGGTAAAACACTGAGCCAAAATTAATACCATTTGTTTCAGTTTGTGGGCAAACAGTTTGTCCGATTTGTACGATGTTGTACTCCAAATTTATGAATTTTAATTCTGCACAACTTTCAAATTGGCACATTTGTTTTCATTTAAAAAATAAAGTTTGAAAAGGGCATAAATAACAGGTTCACCAGAACATAATGATCACCATTGGATGGAGACCCACATACTTCCTATTTAGTCCCATTAGCCATTTTTTAAAATTTTAATTAATTAAAAAGTTAAGAGGGAGACAGACTTTTTGACCACACTATGTTATTTATGAGTCATGTAAATGTAGTCCAGTGGTTCCCAACCTTTTTTAAACTGCGGAGCACTATTGTGAGAAAAAACCTTAAGGAGCACCTTCAATTAACACTAACCCTACCAACATTTGATGAATACCTTTTCTTACCATAGCAGGTCAAATGACCTATGTACTCAATATAAAGCTACTCTCATTTTTTTTTACAAATTTGTTAAACCCATCAGTTTTTTGAAATTTCTGGATATTCTTGTTAAATAGACATCAAACATTTATTTGGACTCATTTCAGAGTTCAAGCTAAAGTTATATTCAATTTAACTAAAATTTTTGGGTGCACTAGTGCTCCATGAAGTACCAGTTAGGAATCACTGATGCCATTGCAAAGATGTGGATAACACAAAACCCTACATTTTGAGTACAAAATCATCTAAATTGGACAAATGGTTCACCCATATATTGAAAAACACTGCTGTGTATTAAATTGACATTGTTATTATTATTCCTACATTGTATCTTTGTAATTCAAATAAAAATACAAGTAAAATTAATGAATATTAAAGGAAAAGTTGTAGTTTTTTAATTTAAATTAGTTTACTTTGATAATAACTTTATTGACTTACTATTGCTTGATCTGCACAGTTAATGATTTATTTTCTTGAATACTGATAGTATAAATTCGACTACTCCAGAGGACATCCAAAACTTCCAATATAACTAATTCAAAGAAGTTTAACACAAGCTTATATTCCAAATAGAAAAAAGTCAAAAAACACTTTTAGCCAAAATTAAGCCAAAATGAAAGCACTTTTAACTGAAAGCTAATGACTGAAAATGCACATTTTTTTATATTTATACTGGCATTTTCAAATCAGGTCACAGACAGTGCCTAGACAACTGAATTTCCTTATAAAGTTTTTTCCACTTTTTTCCAGCTTTGTCAAGCACAATACATCTCCTGGGACCATCTTCCCTTAGCTTTTTGAAATTCAGTTGACTTTTGCCATTTGTAGGGCACAGGTGCATGTGACTAATGCATATTTTAGTTTAAAAACATTTGATCTTAACTTGTTTTAAACTTATTTTTTTACCCTTTACAATTTCTATTTTAAGCTACACTTAAACTTTGGAAAAGCCCAACTTGAATTTGCCCCCCTAAATTATCAAATTGCCCCCCTGTGGGGCGGACGCCCCACATTGGGAATCATGAACCTATAGGGTGCTTGAGTAATTAACACATTATAAATACAAATAATTAATTGTATACATTATAATTTCTACTAAAAATATGAAAATAAATTATGGAAATATGAAAGTAAACATTCATAATACTGTACATATAATTCAATTGTGAGATTTTTTAAAAAAATTTATTTGCAATTTAACTAAACTGTTTTTACTTTCTTCATTCAATTTATTGGTATAAAAATATATCAAAATTGCATGTGAATACACTGTTTATAACATTGGTACATTCTTTTGCCATGGCATTTAGAAAAAATTATTTAAAATTTTCATTATATTTTCTTAATTCAATTTAAATGTTGTTTAATTCATAGCCTTTATTTAGTAAACATAAGAGCTTTTGGCAATTTTTATTAGATAGTTTACTACATACCCAACCTAATATATAATTTTTTATATGTATAACAACATATGATAAATGACATTCACACATCTTGTGTTTTCTATTTTTTTTCAAGCAATAATAGTATTTACAAATAAAAACATAACTTAGCAATAGTGTCATAGCCATTTATTTTCTTTTTACATTTATAGGTATAGAACCCCCATGTCATTGTAAACAAAAATAAAAATTGTAAAACTACTAGAGACATGCATAAAAACATGCTTTATTTTCTAAAAAAATTCTATTTTAATTTATAAACAACTGATATTAAACATAGTCAATTACAAGCTGTGATCAATCACACTTTTTCAACAATAACCAATATGCTTAATTAACTAAGAAATAGTACTAATAAATTATAATAAAAACACTAAAAATAAACAAATTATGTGATATTTATGTCCTAGATATTAATTATATTAATTAATTACACATTATTAATACAACTGACAGCATTAAAATGTTCTTGCAATGTTAAAAGCCATATACGATAGCATGGGTACACCTGTACCCATTCAGACATGGTATGGTGTCAGGATCGTCAGTCACATAAAGGTTAAAGTTGATGTTTTTCTTAAACATTATGAAATATGTCTAAATGAACATTTTACCATTACATATACGGTTTAAATAGCTATCATTTTACATTTATTAATTGTGCCTGTTTCAATAAAAGTGATTTTAATAAGAAGAATGTTACTGTTAAATATTAAATGTTAATCAACTGAGACATCAACACAATGTGTAAGATCGACTTTTGGACCCTAGTGGGTGAAGGCAGAATACCACCAATGTTCAAAGTTATTTAAAGTTAATGGTACACTAGTAGGGGACTTCCGGAGACATCCCTAACTATTAGGTAGGTCAACGACCTTAAAGATGTGCAGAAGTCCAGGGCAACTTATAATAGTAAGTAGGTCACTGACCTCGTTAAATGTACCTTTGGGCCCCACGTGGTTAGGGTTAAACTATAAGTTGTCTTCCAGAGGTTCTTTTTAAGTCTTTGGTGTTTCACAGTATTAAACTCAATTATTTATCGCTCCACGTCGAGAGTAGGTTATAGCTAGTTCTTAAGTCACTCAATAAGTGATTAATATTTTAATATTTTAGATGGTACTTCGTTATGACCGGGCCTCGCACGTGGTTAGGCCTCTACAACACATGGGCTAACTGCCCTTTTTAGCACTGAATGAAATGGTGCTTACCTTTCGATGATTTATAATCTTGAAACAGCTTCTAGATTCTTTGCATCGAATGAATACACAATACAAACACATGTATAAAATGTTAACAACAGTTTAATATCTTGAACAATCCAATTTGATTATTAATGTAAGTACAACTTGTAGATACCAAAATGCAATATTTCAAGTATAATATTCTCTTCAACACAATGCACTCCCCACTATCACAACTTGATCACAGTTTTATATATATTTCGGCTAACGCTCACTATCACAATATAACTTCTTAATACTGGCGCTCACTATCACAAATTTAGAATAATACTTAAATCTACTTTGGAAGTCTATTGGCTTATGTCTCCCCAATATGAACGGGACACAAGCAGGTGTGGATACTAAAGATAGACTAACTTTACTTTTTAAGTCACTCGTATTTATAACCTTTAGGTGGACCCCAACGGGAGTTCCCAACTAATTAAAGGGAAAAGCCTTAAGGGCTTCCCACAATACAAGAGGTTTCCATTACTTCATAACTTACATAATTAATATTATTTTATGCTAACATACATCATTTATTCTACTCTCAATGCAACATAATTAATGTAAATTGATAAAATAACGACTTAACATAATAGAAATTCTCAGCTGTATTTACGACTTGTAGTCGGTTCTCCTCACAAATGCATTTGGTGCTCTTTCCAGACGAAAAACGTCATCTATTGTGAGTTTTATAGTTTATTTCACACCTGTGGGTATTGAATGGTTTGAATAGACAGCCAGCTAAACTTGTATTGTTTAGTTGAAATGCATTCATGTATAAAATAACAAAACCCAGAATAATAATTAGCTTCACAGCCAATATTAATCATTGGTTTCTGATCATTGCTGGCATTAAGTATACTGTACAATGTTCAGTTGAATTTCAGAAGTTGAAGTAGCTAAAGATGTTGAAGTTAATGCTATTGCCATTCATTTTTGCAGGTTAATTTCAGATTTCTTTAATTTTATTTATTATTTATTAATAACCATATTTATGTTTTAGTTGTTTTGGGAGATTTGGTAGAGATTGAAGCTAATATTAAAGTTAAATTAGATGGACAAGATATCATAAAAAGCAGTTCATGTCTTTTATCTCCACTATGCCCTAACTTTGCACTGGTAAATAATTATTTATATCCTTAAACTCATTAGTGAACTAATCACATGTCATTACACTTGTAAACTTTAATAATAAATAATTATACCACAAGTTTTTATTAAAATAAGTGAAGACAATATATTTATTAAACAAAGTAGAAAACTTGTTAAAAAATGTAGAAAATGTATCAAATAAAATGTAGAAAATTTATCAAATAAAATGTAGACAATTTATCAAATAAAATGTAGAAAAATAATTTAAAAAAAAGTTGAATGTTTATAAAATCAAATGTTGAAAGTTTAACAAAACAAATGTAGAAATGATCCAAAAAAAAGAATTTATCAAAAAAAATGTATAAATGTAACCAAGAAAATGCAAGAAAGAATCCAAAAACCTTCTTTTATTATTATTTTTTCTAATTTTTAATCATTTTTATAATAATTTTTCTCTTATATTTGATATTTTTTTCTATTATGATAAAAATGGTTTCACATTTTCTAGCCAACTGTCTCCCATCCAACACTTCCTGATGCTAAAAATCCATGCGACGCTAATCCATGCAAATGTGGAAGTAAATGCATTATAAGTGAAGATGGATCTAACTTTTCCTGTGCAAATGATTTTCCTGGTAAATGCTATACCTTAAATCTAGTATTAACAATCTTAACCAACATTTTATATTGAATTTAATTT
>JAAFCF010003059.1:4574351-4597260 GCA_013389785.1 Helicorthomorpha holstii
TTTTTTTTTTTTTTTTTTGAGTGTTTGTGACGTCATTACCAAGAAAAAAAATAATAAAAGTAATAAAATTTTCAGCGCTTTAAAAGTTTAGAACTCGGCAGTGTTGCTTCTCATTTTTGACATTTAAACAAAAATGTATAGAAAAATTTTAAAAAATTGCAGTGTTTTTATTGGCTGAGAGAAACGATTAACAAAAAGTGCCGTTAATTAAATATCTTCATTTGACTTTTTTTTTCCTGCTGAAAGAAATTTGTGATGCGATTGGCTATTATTAATATTTAAAATAAAATTTCCATACGATAAATTCAATCATGTTGTCGCTTTTCATGTCAAGTTGCTGTCTGGCATCACTTTGTTAAAATATGGAGTCGAAAAAGAACATTAATCCTTCCCAATCTGGTTCTTTGTACATTAATTTCTTCTAGAAAAAATACCTACTGTCAAACAAATTTTAAAAGAAATTGTCAAACAAATTTTAAAAGCAAATCAACACAAAGTTTATAAGCCTTTTATAGATGAATTGCCAATGCCAATTAAAGTGAAATAACTTGAGAAATGAGACTGAAGAAATTAATGATCATTAAATTAAACTTAATTTTTATTTAATTTTTTTGTATTGTCATTAGAAAATAAAATTTAAAACAATTTTAGTCTCTGTTAATTAAGATTATAAATTTGGTTTATTTTTTGATAATTAGTTTTCAATTTGAGGATTTATTAATTCTTTAAAATTTTAAAATTTAAATTTAAACATGTGATTTCCAATTGCTATAGTAATTAGAACATTGGCACACGATTTGCGATCAACTATTTATTATATTTTAAATAATTAAAATTAGAACGAAAAAAAATTTTAAATTTTAAAAAAATTTTCTCGCAAATTTAATGCACCAAAAAGCGGTTTACATTTGTCCAGTTACAATGTTTTCCACGTAGACCTTGTTAATGTTGATTGTTGTTTCACCTTGAAACATTTTTGCAATTTGATTGGTTAAACTTTTTGAGCTTGTGTCAGTCAGCGGGATGTGATTGGACAGATTTTTGTGATTGGGTTTTTGGCATTGGGGACCATGACTCTGTAGGTGCAGTTCAATTGAAGTTTTAGAAAAATGCAATACTGTGTGGTGACTTTAATTGTCCCTTTTTCTTTTTGTGTAGCTCCAGTGTCAATTTCAACTGTAATATAAGAGTTTTCTGTTTCAGTGAGGAGACCTCTGCAATCCGGAAGTTTTTATTCTCACTATCTGACGAGAAGATGAAATTTCAAATGTTATTTTACCGGCATCTCAAGTACTTAATTATTTTAGTGAACATACTGAGAAAAGGGGTATTAGATTTGGTAATTGTAAGTCATTGTTGGTGCCTTACCTGTGCTAAATTTGGATTTATTTTCGGTATACAAGGCCATCTCCATGGCAATTGTTTCTGCTGAGTAGGGAAACGAATTATCCGGTCTTGCCATTGGCGCAGATTGGCTGAGAACAATGACTAATTAAAGTTTAAATATTTTACTAATTCAATTATAATTGTTACTAAACATTTTTTTTAAGTTAAAAGTGATGTCACTGTGTATTTTGTATATTTTCAATTAGTTTTATAAATTTCATTAAATTTCTTAAAGGCTGGTGGCGATTTGTCATTAATTCGTAAAGAATTTTGTTTAGGGTTATAAGATTGGAATATTGAATTATACAGAAAACTGCATAATATTTGCCTATTGTTCGGTGGACATGCACTGAGTGTCAATTACGGTATGGTAAGGATCATTTCCCAGATTTTGATATGGACATCTTAGCAACAATTGATAACTACCAATTCTTTATTAGTAGTATACTAAGGACCCTGGCCCACCAATCAGAAGCGAGGGGCGGGGCTTAAAGCACCAATAGGAAGAGAGGGGAAGGGACTAGCAGGAAATTCAAAAAATTGGCGATCTGGACAGGGGTGGGTGGTCATTATGAAAAAAGCGACCACCAGGGGGCCAAGAAAAAAAAGCAGCCACCATGGGGCCAAGAAAAAATCAGCCACTAGGGGGGCCAAGAAAAAAGCGGCCACCAGGGGGCCAAGAAAAAAGCGGCCACCAGGGGGCCAAGAAAAAAGCGGCCACTAGAGGGGCCAAGAAAAAAGCGGCCACTAGACGGCCAATAAAAAAGCGGCCACTAGAGAGGCCAAGAAAAAAGTTTCCACCAGGGGGCCCTGAAAAAAGCTTAATAACAATTAGCGGCAACTTCAGCACTTAATAACTTATGATCAAATCATCGTACAATGTTCAACATTGTTTGAAAGATTAATTGTTCACACAGTTGTTTGAAAGATAATTAAAAGATCTAACTAACGATAATAAGTAGAGATTAGTATGATGATGTATACAAAAGACATTGAGCGTGTGAGAAATGTGTAAATGTGATTTAAGTACGTTAAAGATTAAATTAAAATCACGTTTAAATATGTGATTACAGTGGCCAAACAAGTCCTCATTTAGCAGATAAATTAACCAAAAAACGTTTTATATCATTTAAATTAATTTCTTTATCGAAATATTGTTTTATAAGCATTTTATAATTTTTTAAAATCCTTTGTGTAGTTGATTTATCAATGATGTCGGCTATTTCCATATAATTGTATGTAAAACACGGACATTACTTATGAATCAAATGTGTAAAAGTGATTTAATTTCACTACAAATTACATTTAAATCACAATTAAAATTGTGATTCAAATGGCCAAACAAGTCCTCATTTAGCAGATAAATTAACCAAAAACAACATTTTTAGATATCACCATTTTTAGAAATCAACATTTTTGGATAACAACACAGCTATTTTAGATCTCTACAAACTGTTTTTGAAGATCTACACTTTTTGGACTAGCAGATAAATAAACCAAAAACAACATTTTTAAAAATCACCATTTTTAGAAATCAACATTTTTAGATTGTTTAATAACCTAATGTTTGTAATGCAGTTATTTTTTCCAGATTTCATAATCAACTGCACTAATGGCTTCATCATCAAACGCTGTTGTGGCATTGGAAGAGTTGCTAGCTGGTGAAAGAGCAGAATGTGTAGAGTTTGCCAAGTATGTGCAGAACACATACCATAACATCCATATCTGTAGGATCTGCAAGTGACTGACAATGGTAACTCTGCATATGTTGCAAGAGTGGATACTTACAATGTCTATACAGGTGACTTTGTTGACTGGTGGTACTACCTGTAGAGGAAGGTGCATCTATGGTCGCTATGATTTTTATGAAGCTGCTGAAACTGTAGAGGATATCTACACTACAATCTACAACAACAGGCAAGGTTTGCTGTCTGCTGTGGGGTATGTTAAAGACGCCAACCAAGGGCTGTTTGATGATGATGAGGATGACAATGTTTATGAAGACCATAACAATGAGGCATTGTGTGGTTGTGAATTGGTGTATGTATGCCATAAATTGGATGCTGTCATACACCCTAAAGCTGAATATGGTAAAAAGCTACAGGACATATTCAATAGATATGGCAAATGCATGTATAATAGATGGCGTACACTTCAAGCCAGTATCAACACTAAACTAACTGTAGAACTGGAACTGTGTGACAGTTTGCCAGTAAGACTGTTGGAGTTACATTGCATGTTTAATGAGATGCTGTGTAAGATGTTAATAGCTGACATCAAAAAAGACTTCCAAAGGTAAAGGTTTATAGTTATGTATTATATGTTGTAATATTACCAACTTTGTTTATTTATTGTAAATGCTGCAATGTTAATGATACTACAGCTATTGCTGATGATCCTGATGCCTTTGGTGAACAGGCTTAAAAAAGTTATTTTGAATGCCTTGGTTCTCCTTTTTATGGTGGTCAAAACTTGACAACATCTGTGAAACTAAAGTATGAGAATGTGTTAACCAATCATGACTGTTTAACTAAGGAATTGCAGTTATTCAACAGTCAGGGGCATGCAATAGACACCATGGAGCTGTACTATCTCTTTCATAAAGTATATGCTTGTATGGGAATGGAACAAGAGGGCAGTATACATTTTACGCAAATATTGTTAGATATTGCAAATCCCATTGATGAGCATATAACAACACTAAAAGTAGCTTATTGCAATCATTGACCATGAGATTTAACTTTGTGTATTTGGAAATAAAAGTTTTGTACACCATATATACTGTATATTTTTTTTATTTTTTTATTGAACATTGTTTTATTACAATACTTTTTTAATTGTTAATACATTTTTAGATTAAGATGTTCTTACATTTTTGATGGAAAATGTCTATGTATGTGAGTAAACTGAAGTACATGTTTAAAATGTTGTCAACTGATAGTAAATTCTTTTGTTATTTGATACCCTTTAAATGTATATTAATGAGGCATCACTATAAACACGACAGTTTTAGTATTATTATTTCATAAACATTATGAAGTCAACACTTAAAATCATTCATAGTTAATTATACAATGTTTGTAGAACACTAGCTACTGTTTTTATAAACATGCACAACATTTTTAGAAAACACCTCAACATTTTTAGAAAACACCTCAACATTTTTAGAAAACACCTCAACATTGTTGGAAAACAACACAACATTTTTAGAAAACAACACAACCTTTTTAGAAAACAACGCAACTGCATCTACAGCTGTGTACTATTATATATTAATTTTTGAAGCAATAATATTACATCCAAGTTGTCATGATGAGATCCTTTAGTAAATAAATCTGATACCCATGTATCATTGTATGTGTCTTCCATTAAATCATCAATTACTAGCAAATTGTTTTCTTTTTAATTGAACACTGTATCTTTATCATGTCCTAACATGAAACGTTTATTTGCAATAGGAACAGTTTGCATCATTTCCTTATATATATTGACTGATGCTTTCCATAACACCAAAGTAATGTTGTAGGCATTGGTTTAATCCTTTTGGTCACAATATGTAGCAATTTCCGCAAGAATTGTTTTACCAGAACCTGTTGGACCACAAATCATACACGTGAAGGGGTACTGTAAAGCAAGTGTAAACTTGACTGTTAACACATTTTTGGATTACAAGTATTATTTATTTATTTCATATGTACATGTCTGAAACGCATTGCTTGTAATAAGTTGTCATGTTTAACTTACAACGCTTTCTTTATTGACAATTAATATTATTCATTTGGTGTTTCTTGATTTTCTTAATTTATCTGCTGCCAAGCTTCTTCGATTTTTGGTAAGCACACACACTTCACAAAGTTCTTGAATTGATATTCAGTGAGGTTAAGACCCCTTGTTCCAGCAGTTAACTGTCCCATTTTATTACTTTTGTAATATTTTTTAAGGCATATCCATATTTTTCCAGGCATATCCATATTTTTCCAGCATTGTAAACAATTTCCATACTATGGTTATGTCCCAAAAGCTGTACTTCAGCTTTTTCCCATAACTCAGTTGCTTCAATCTTCAACACAGTACCCAAACCTTCATTTTTAATGAGTCCCATTTTTGTTTTAGTACTTTTTGCCATTAGTGTTTCCATCTCATTTAAATGGATTGCTTTCAATTTCTCTTAAATTGTAGGAATAAGGGTTACCAAATTTTTATATTGGTATTCAGTCAGATTTAACCCTCTTATTTCAGCTGATAGTAGCCCTGTGTCTTCATTTATACAGTACACTGAAACTTGCTTATAGTGAAGTGGCAAGGGACTGGCATAATCACTTAACTATATCCGAAATTCACTATAAGCGAAAATTGCTTTAAAAATCTAAAAATGCATTTTTAAAGTTCATTTTACGTTTTTATAGACATATTTATTAACATTTTACTTTATAAAGGCATCTTTAATAATAATATTTATTAAAAGTTATGAAAACATCAAAAAATATTAAACTCATTTGCCACTATAATTAAAATAATCTAGAATTGTTGATGTTTTATAGTGAAAAATTAGAAATGAGTCCAGTTCTGATTTACTTAATTTATCTTTCTGTTAACATGTGTGTTAAATTCAGTTAAATTTATTTGAACTCCTTCATTGTATTTATGGATTACAATTAAACAATTTCAAAGTTTGTTGTGCTACTGTATGCTGCTGAAATAAAATCCACTGTTGTCAACACCTTATTAAAAGTTTTAAAACAAAAGAAGTTTTAAAAAGAACTTTCTATTTTGCCCTTTTATCTTTGTGTGTCCCCATGCAAGGAGGAAAAAGTATACATAGGGAAACATCAGCAAGGATTAGCATATCCAGCATACTTTCATTTTCAATGCAGTGCACTATCAATCAAAATGCCATGTAAATCTAAAGTAATTCTTGTGTAAATCTAATGAAAATGTAATGTAAATCTCAAAACTTCATTATAACAAAAAAGATTGACCCAAAAAATGGTCAAAAGTTGTTCACTGTAACCAAAACTTCATTATATGAGGGTTCACTATATGCGGAAAAAGTTAACATGTGGTTCAATAGCTGACCAACCAAGACCTCAGAAATCTTCACTATAACCAGAACTTCACTATATCCCTTATGTGACTGATGGGTACAGGTGTACCCAAAATTGACTTTGTGCTCAAAAATTAACATCTTAGGAATTTTTTAGTTACTTCAACCTTTAGGAATTCCTCAAACAAACATTTCTAAGCAATATAAACTTGGTTTTAGAATTTTAGCTTTACAACTTTTTTTTGGGACCTCATTTTCCAATTGCTATGGAATATGGCTGAATGGCTACAGGTGTACCCACATCAGTTTTCATGTTATTTAACAGCTAATGAATGGATTTTTGATATAATTAATTAGTTATAAATCATTAAACATTTAATTTAAATTATTTATAACCAATTTAGAAACTTATTTAATAACTACTAACTAGTTTATTGATGGAATGCTTATTATGAAGCTGGCATGTAACAAAATGAATATACATGCATGTTTATATATCATGTATGACGAATATATCTACAAATACATATGAAAATCTAATACTAGCATGTCTAAATTAAACTTTTAAATGATTTTTATACTAGACATTTTAGCATATGAATTTATTTCACCATCTAAAATTGCTGCTATTGTAGAATCTGCATAGTGCTTTGGGTGTTTTCAATAGTTCAAAATTGACAATTTGCATAATTACAAAGTAATATCTATATGAATAATATGTAGCTACATGATTTTTATATCTTTAGATAGTGACATATAAATATGTTACATATTACACAGGAAGCTGAAACTGTAACACTGATGGTTTTACAGTTTTCACTATAACATATACCATATGCATAACAACATATGATAAATGACATTCACACATCTTGTTTTTTCTATTTTTTTCATGCAATAATAGTATTTACAAATAAAAACATAACTTAGCAATAGTGTAACAATGACATCATAGCCATTTTAATTCTTTTTACATTTATAGGTATAGCCATGACTTGCTACAGTTCTCAGTGATGAAGTTCCTTGTTTCAATCTCTGAATAACTAATCTTTTTTGCTTTGGAGTAAGCTTTAGTGGTCGTCCAGGGCGCTTTATAGAACCATACTTGGGTCCTAAATTAAGATAACTAGCCAGAACTTTAGTTGAACGATTAATAGCCTTGGCTATTGCCCTTAAAGAACTTCCGGCCTCCTTCATTACAGTTATTTGACCTTTTTCAAAGTCAGACAGATGTTTGCCTCTTGGCATTATGTTTTAATCAATTGTACAATTCTAAAGTAACTAATTGTGGTCGCCATTTGCAATTATTAATTACTCCACCTTGTTCTAAAATCTGTAACCGTTTATTTTGTCATTTTTGAAATAAATTTTTACATTAAACGCATGTGTGGCTATACTTATGAGACACTTGTTTTTTGTGTTTTTTTGTTTTTATTTTAAAAAAAAAATTATTTGGTTTAAACTGTTTTCTAAATATACAAAATAGTTGTTATACATTTAGAAATGTTGTATAAAATTGACAATGTCATATTAGTAACCACTTTTTCAAAAATTAATGTTTTGATGGTGTGGCTATACTTATGAGACACACCTCAGTTAGATTTGCATCTTTGAAGCATCTTTGTAGAGTTGCAATTGTCAAACAAATTTTAAAAGCAAATCAACACAAAGTTGATAAATCTTTTGTAAATCAATTGCCAATGCCAATTAATGTGAAAAAATACTTGAAATATGAGACTGAAGAAATTGATATTGAATAAATTCATTTTAATCAAAAATCTGTTTTTTTTTGAGGGTTTATTAACTGTCTTTTAAAATTCGAAATTTAAAAATTCGAAATAATAATTGAAGCCAGGGCTGGAAAAACGTGGGTGCAGCACATGTGGCACACTCGACCCTGCACTTTTAGAGTCCCCATGATCTATAAAAATGACGTTTTTTTTAGGAAATTTTTGAAAAATATTAAAAAATTTAAAAAAAAATTTTTTTTTGGGGAAAATTTGGCATTCGGCCCCCTTTTCAGCCAAAATGCAGCAATGTTTTACTATAACAATGTTTTACTATAGCAATGTTTTACTAGCAATGTTTTACTAAAGGGTTAACTTAAATTTACAGTGTTTTGCATAAACCAAATGTATTTTTTAAACATGAACAATAAAAAAACCTGATTAAAAAAACATTTTATGTGCAATAAATGCTCTACAAAACACATATCTTGAAATTATTTTAGAAATTATGAAATGGGAGTAATATGTAAAAGAAGTTGTGTATCAGGATGACGAAGTGCAACAAATCTATGCTGAAATTGAACGTGACTAACGGAGGGTTAAATAGAAACTAACCTGTAGCAATTGAAGTTCTTAGAAAAGTATCATACAGAAAAACTTTCCAATGACACACACACTCATTTTTATATACTGTATATAAAATTGAATGCATATAGAAAATAATAATTTATGGCATGCTTTATTACAAGATTTCAAAGCAATTAATTGCAAAATAAATAATTCTTTGAGGATTTTTTCTAACTTTGAAAGTTTATATAAGTGCCAATTGTCCAATATAATTATTATTTTACAGCCACAAACATATAGCTCTCAAATTAAATTCTTATTTCGATAATAATGCCAACTTTATTGCCAGGCTACTGGATACCTACTCTACAAATTCCAATATTACTGCCACAGAAGTTGTTAACTGTTGTAGCGGGTGGCTTGTAATGCAATACAGGTGTTGCTATGTGAGTGCCGTGGGAGGCCCTACAGCACAAGCAATGGCTTGTAAGTAGGTCTGCTGCGGGGTACGTACGACTGACTTATGTGAGTTAAGAGTAGTTGTATAGAGGGGTTTATTGCCTGAGTCAAATGGATTTGCGAAGAATGGGGGCTTTATATCCACCGGAGGTTATAGCTGGGTACTGGTCTGCTGCCGAGGTTGCCCGATGGTATCAGGGCTGGAACAGGAACACTGGTACTGCTGCTGAGGTAACTGGTACGGTCGTGCTGCCGAGGTAGAGCTGGGATGTGTGTTTGGGTTCCAGGGAGCTGCCGTAGTGTAAGAGTGCTGCACCGGGTGATCTGCAGGTAGTCCTGTTTGCCGGAGTCTGCATGGAGAGCTGCCAGGGAAGTCTACTGCGTCATGGCCGGGAAGTAGTCTACTTGCTGGGTAAGTAACTAACAAAAGTTTGTTATTTAAATGCTGCCATAGTAAAGGAGTTACTGCTGTAGTAGGTACTGTGGAGTTAATAGAGTAGGCCTAGGAGTTGGGATGCTGAGCCGCGCACACTGCAAAAGTCCTAGTCGGGTGTTTGCCTGGTTAGGTCATGAGTTACACCTTTCTGCTTCGCTGGGCTAAAAAGTAAAGTAGCAGAGAGAAAAGAGACAAGTGGTGTATAGTTTAAACACTCTTTATTGCACTCAGGTACAAGTGTGGAGCTCTGCCTGGCTCCTCTCAATCTCTATCTCTACCTGCGATGGTAGAGACCTTTTATATCAAAGTATTAGGGAGTGGCCTCTGCTGAGGACCAATCCTTGAACTAGAAAACATATTAACATGATTGACAGGTGAAGGCATTCACCTGTCTAAAAATAGCTATATGAACAATAGTGGGATTAACCCATTTATAGCAACCTATTCTAATATCACAGGAAGTAGGGGAGACAGGTTGCTCCTGTCACCCATGATTGATTACTGCGCAAAGATAAAAGTAAAAGTCAGGGTGGCCTAAATAGTTTAATCAGGTTAGGTTAGATTATTTTAATTAGGTTGGGTTAGTTTAATCAGGTTTGGATAGGTTATATCTTTAAAGCCAAATAAATGGTAGCATAGCGCCACAGGGCCCCTAGAATAATAAAATCGTTCACTATATTTTAAATTTACGCATGCGCTAATTTAAAAATTTTAAAATGTGTTTTTGGAATGTTCTTATGAACTTTAAACTTGTATAAGAACATTCCAAAATCTTTAACCATTAACATAAATCTTGGATTATTGAACCAAAGGGTTGTTCTATTTGAAAGTGGCTTTAGTTTTTATCGTTGCTAAGCAAACCATCACAGCTGATCAATCTATTTATGTTATTTCAATTGGAATTGTATGGGGAATCCTCCATGGACTGTTAACGAAACAGCGTGTACTAGTTTTCTCTCAATTGTTTCCAAATCAACTGGCGATTTCATCCAAAACTTTCGTAACAATTTAATTATTGAAATTTTCACTTCCGTCATTCCAAATTTTTTACCTGCAACATTAAAACTCAATTATAGTATTTATCTAAACAGAGCCAGTGCTAGTTTTTGCGGGGCCAGGTGCAAAAATTGACAAAAAACATTTTCTGAAATTTGTCTAAATGTTTTCAAAAGAAAAAAAAACCTATCATTTTCGTCGACTGCGGGATAATTTTTTTTTTGCACAAAAAATTATTTACTTTGTAAAAAAATACAAAATTTCCTAAAAAAAAACAAGTTTTACGTAGACTGCAGGACTGAGTTCCGTGAACACGCTGAACCCGCATTGCGCTTGCTCTGATTGTAGATATGTTGAGTACTAAATCTTACCAATACAACTCCTAAGTCCACTTGAAAATGGTAAAAAAGCAAATGCGTTTATGTTGGTTCTGTTTTCAGGTAAAAATCGGTCAGGGTTAAATGAATTTGGATCTTCAAATTGTTTTGGATCACGATGAAGAAAATGTAAATTTAAACTAATTTCTGTTTTAGCTGGAATTTTGTATCCACCTGTTAAAAACTCATAATTATAATAAACTCATAATCATAATTATAATATTTAATATGTAGGTTACCAATTTCGATTTCTTCATTTAGATTTCGGCCGAAATCAGGTACAGAAGGAAATAGACGGAATGTTTCCTATTTAGTAAGAGTTCCAGTTAGTTAACCTTTGATTTTATTTTAAACTTTGTGGATTTGGTACCTTAACTACACAATCCAGATACCTCATCTGCTGTAAATGTTGGATTGTAACTGTAGGATTCATATCGTTTTCTGTAATTGTAATGATAGAATTTGTTAAACAAACCTGTCACAAGTTGCTGCAAATATTATAAAGACCATGGGTAATACATTTTAAAATTCAAAGAATTTGGGGTAAATCATTGTTATTAGAAAGACTCATTATTCCTTTCAAAATAATAATAATTTAATGGTTATGATAATGTCCAATAGAGTGCAGAGCTTGGACTCTGTGGTGAAATTTTAAACTAGTTAGCTAAGTTGCCAATAGAGAGAGCTAGTTAGTTAGTCATGTGACTAGTGAGGTCATCAATTATTGATACCGGTAGTGTAAAAATGTTGATTAGTGTATTGTAGTGTTTATATTGCTCTGTAAGCTGATGGTAATCGTGCTGTAGATAAATTGTGCTTCACAAATGTTTCTAAGTAGATTTGTTTTAACTACTGAAAGTGAATTACAGTATGTAATTGTAGATTGGATAGTCAATACACAGAATGTGTCTTTGTTGACAAATTGTGTTTTCAGTGATTGCTGTAAGCAGGGCCGCGATAACGTGGTTGCAGCGCGTGCAGCGAATCTGGCCCCACGCATTGGTAGACCCCATGGTCTATAGAAATCAAGTTTTTTTTAAGGAAATTTGTTTTTTTTGTAAACATTTGTTTTATGTTAAGTGATTTCAAGTTAAATAGTCTTCATTGTATTATTTTTATCATTAGCTCAAAATATGACCTCAAGGTTAATTTAATAAAAAACTGATTTTAAAAAATTATTATAATGATAGTTTAAAACTTTTTATGGCTCAAATGTTTCCTTGATTAAGTTCCTAAAATAGGTTCCTAAGTTCTCAATAAATTAACTCATTAAGTTTCTAAAATTTTCATGGCAATAGAATGAATGGTGTAGGCATGCATAAAAGACACAGACCGCAGTTTTCCAACAATAAACCAATTTCCTAAAAAAAGTGTTTTTTAGACCATGGGCTTCTTTAAGAACAGGGGCAGGATGCAATGTATGCCCTGCACCCACCTTTTTCTGACCCTGATAACAAGTTCACAAATACACAATGATCATCATTGGATGGAAATCCATTCGCTTCCTATTTACTTCCATTAGCATTTTTTTATATACCGGGTGATCGAAAGATATCACTACCCCATAACTAACACCATCTAGTAGTATTTTAAAAATCTCAATTTTTTTAGTAGAGTAAATCCGACTTGAATGGCCTTCATATTCATTAAAAATTCAAGATGTAAAGTTCAATTAAAATTTTAATTCAAGTCGGTTTTACTCTACTAAAAAAATTGAGATTGTTAAAATACTACTAGATGGTGTTAGTTATGGGATAGTGTTATCTTTCGATCACTCTGTACAGTATCTCTTATTTAAAAAGAGGGGCAGACTTTTTGTTAACACTGTTTATAGATAAGTTTCAAAATTGTTTTGTAATAGTTTACCAAAAATGGTTTCTATTTCTTCATTTAGTTTAGTTTGGACATCTGGATGGTTGGCCAGACACAGTAATGCGAAACTGACAGCAGAAGTGGTTGTTTCAAATCCCTAAAAAAATTCATCAACATTAGTTCCAAAATTAGAACCAGTGGCACTGCTAAGATTACAACATTAGAATGTTAGCAAAGCCACCATCATAATCCAATTGTCATTTGGTAATGGAAAACTTTACTCCAATAATTAATGTTAATAATTCTGCTCGTATTTCTTCATCAGTTAAACTTTGTTGTTTATTTCCATTGTTGTTTATTGAAGCTTCCAAAAGTAAATCCAGGAGAGCCACCCGGCAATTAGGTTCAATGGAGTTTTCACTATTAATACTTTCATCATTCAATTTACGCAATTCCATCTTTCGTCGTCGATTTTCAATAAGCTTCAATATGAATTCCTTTTTTTAAAAAAATTCTTGATAAGTTTATTTTGATAAATTTACTTTAATGACGTAATTGTTAGCATATTCCTGTGCTAATTTTTGTTTTCGTCCAATTGAAGTCCAACGAAATATCCATTTTGGTATGAACGGTAGAATAGAATGAAAAATGGCAGTATGTAGGAATCTACAACAATGCAAAAATAGAACTTTGTACTTTGTTGAGATTTAATCAAATGATACTACTGTACATCCTAATAGAATTTTGGAATTCTGATTCTTTGCTGCCTTGAACTTTTAATTCTTCTCCCAGTATTGTTTCTACAATTATTATGAGTTTCCACAATCACGTTTTTTAATAGTAGCAGAGTTGGCCTTTTCCATGAAGGGACCCGGGAGAGCCCCCACAAATGTAACTTATAAAAATGTTTTTCATAAATTCAAAATTTTTATTAATGTTTTAAAAAATGAATTTTTTAGGATTGGAGGCTCTCATATGCTAAAAAGCCTCTAGATGGCTGGCCCTGAATAGTAGGAATGATTTAACTTACCACGAATAGTATTTAATGTAAATATCGATGCCAATGGATAAACATCAACAAGTTGGCCATTTTGTTTTTTAATCGTTTCAACAAAACAGTCACTGGTTTTATTCATAATCACTGAATAGTAGTTTATATTACGAAAACTAAACGTTGGATTTAGGAGCCTTCGATGTCGGTGCCAATCAGAACCATCGCTAATTAAATATAACAATTTATGAGACTATTAGGACCATCCTATACAATAACAACATATTGATTAAGCCTTTGTAGAATAAATTAGCCTTGTTTTTTAATAAATTCAAGTTTGCTGCCAATTTATTTGCTTTTTTAGTATTTTGTTTCAGAACCAGCAATACTGGAGCACAACATACTTAGACTCTGTAGAGTCTACATGAAGACCTACTCCCTCGGACATTGCAGAGGCTCTGGTCAAAGGTTGGTGAAGTATGCACAACCATACCTGCCAGTTGCACAACAGCCCTTTTCAGGACATATCCCTATAAAGAGGCACCTCCAATAACTTGGCACTTCCTCTATTTTAGACTAATTTGTGAGCATTCCAAGGCGGAAAAGCTACATATACAGGGTGTCCCAGAACACCGCAGAAAAAAAACCTTTTTTAGAGGGTCCTAAAGTAAAAATTTTTTTCATAGGAATGCAGGGTCCAAAGTCAACCATTAACGAATGGCAAGCAAAATAAGTTTTTGGTAGAAAGTCAAGTGTTGGAATTTTCACAGCAATTGGATGTTGGTAAGAGTGTTTTACACGAGGAACAGCTTTATCCCTTCCATCTACAGAAGGTACAATTATTAAACCATGAAGATTATCCTAGATGTCTGCAATTTGCCCAATGGTTTTTTCAACAATCTGCCATCCAGCCCAACTTTCCTGCTCATATCCTTTTCACATATGAAGACACATTCAAAAGAGGTGTTTTTAATTCTCACAATGTTTATCTATGGAGTCATCTGATACCTCACAGTGCACTACCAAAAGTATTCCAACATCCATTTTTGGTAAATGTTTGGGCAGGCATCATCAATGTTTGGGCAAGCATCATCAATGATTGGGCCATACTTACTTCCACATTGATTGACCAGATGTACTTATGCAATTTTTTACAAAAACAACTGCCACAATGTTTGGCTAACATTCCGCTTGCAATTCACAGACAGAAGTGGTTTTAGCATGATGGAGCTCCAGCACATTTCAGTTTGAATGTATGAGCACATTTGAATGCCACCTTTGGGGACCACTGGATTGGCAAAAGATGACCTATTTCTTGGGCATTAGGATGACCTGATTTGCCACCAATTAATTATTTTTTGTGGGGACACATCAAAACTCGAGTGTATGCAACTCCTGTTGATTCTGTTGAGGATCTTCTGGCCAGAGCCAGATTTGCAGTAGCTGCTGAAGATGTACAGGAAATGGCAGGGGTCTTTGAAAGAGTTAGATAATCACTGCATTGGTGTTGGGCAGCATGCATAATTGCATAATAGTAGCCACTTTGAACATTTACTGTAAAAACATTGCATCAAAATTGACTTTCTACCAAAAACCTATTTTGCTTGCCATTCGTTAACGGTTGACTTTGGACCCTGCATTCCTAAGTAAAAAATGTTTAGTTTAGGACCCTCTAAAATATGTTTTTTTTTCTGCGACACCTAACGAGTTCTGGGACACCCTGTAGTTAACCCTAATTGGGAATGGAAAGGCTGTGTAACTGATAGTCATCAGTATAAAAGTTCTGACCAGACTCTCCTCAACATAAAACACTCAATTAGTGAGTTGACATTTTTTGAGCAGATAGTAGACTCATTGGGCACAAGTCTTTGATCACTGAGCAGCAACTCTAGGTATCAACAGACTGTGGAAGTTGACCACACTTGTAGTCCATTAATCATGAAAAAGTCCATCTCCAGATAGACCTGTCCAGCCACTGGGTCTGACTATAAACTTACAAACACTACTCCCATAATGTAAATACAAGTTGTACTTACAAAGTCAGGCACACAGACTGCTTAGGTCCAGTGGTTGCTGAACTTTAGCATTTTTTATTTAAGACAAAACTTTTTTTAATATGAATAAATATTTTGACCATACCTTTTTTGTTAGCGCAAAGTGTCATTAAAAATATAAAAAAATTCTTTAAATTTTTCTAAAAAATTTCTTTAAATTTTTCTAAAAAAAATTTCTTTAAATTTTTCTAAAAAAAATTTCTTTAAATTTTTCTAAAAAAAATTTCTTTAAATTTTTCTAAAAAAAATTCTTTAAATTTTTCTAAAAAAAATTTCTTCAAATTTTTCTAAAAAAAATTTCTTTAAATTTTTCTAAAAAAAAATTTCTTTAAGTTTTGCTTCATGTTAAAAGAAAAAGGTATAGAACTCTATTCTTTAGTTGGGACTACAATATTATTTTGCGTTAACCGTAAGTCTATTCTCGTTAAACCTGTTTCACTGTATTTTGAAAACTTGAACTGTAATAAATTATCAGAGTTCACCATGTTAACCTTAGATCTAAAAAAAATTAATTTAATATACAGTAAAACTATAAGAATTTCTTGCCTTGTTATTAACCCACGCTCCTGAGCCATTTCCAACAGGTTATAGAATGATTGTTTGGTTATATTTGTTTTGTTAGTTACCATAACCTAGTAATATATTTTAAAAACAATAATTAAGTTTAGTGCCTTATCTTAGGTTTATATTATTTCCATACTTTAGCTGCTTCAGTTGTGTAGCAAAATATTATTGGTTTTAATCCAAGCCATATTTTCACTAATGGATATTTTGCCACATATGTTTTGCCTACCTGATAAAAGATGTAGGCTCGGTCTGTTAAACAAATGCAATTTAGTTAGTCCAATTGATTTAAATTAATTGAAACTATATTATACAAAATTTTAAAGCAAACTATTGTTCAATACTATTTACTAAATTACACTTATATCAGGGCCGGAAGAACTATGGTGCAGCACGTGCACTACACCCAGTCTGCCCTTTGAACAGCCCGGCAGTTTACGAAAATGACTTTTAGTAAATTTAAATTTTATTTTATGGAAAAACAATTTTTTAGAAACATTTTAGGAAATTTTTTTTAGAAGAGTTTTAGGAAACGTTTTTAGAAAAATTTTTAGAATGTTGTTTTATATTTTTTAAAATTAATATGTTTAAAAATTAAGAAACTCTGTTTTATATTTTATAAAAAAAATTTAAAAATGTTGGTTTATATTTTATAAAAATTTTTAAGAAATTTTGATTTATATTTTAGAAAAATTTAAAAAATTATTTTTATATTTTAGAAAAATTAAGAAACTTTGTTTTATATTTTAAAAACATTTTAAGAAATTTTGCTTTATATTTTAGAAAAATTTTAAGAATTTTTTTTTTGACAATTTTTTCACCTGGCCCCAACAAAAGTCACGCCAGCTCTGACTATTATGCAATTAATTACTTTATGTAAAATAAATTTTTACCTTCATCTTTAGCTTTTGCTAACTTGATAACGAATTTAAAATATTCCCAAATAGTTGGTCCTGGTAAGTGACTGAGTGATGCAGCCATTTTTCTCCATAACAAGAACTTCATTGCTAAATAAGCAATCGCGGTTGTGAATATTAGAAAGAAAATCATCTTGATGAAACTTGCTAACAAAAATGAAAAATATTTTTTGCTTCGGTCGTGGCGCGAACTACACTTTATTTGCCTAATGAAAAACGTTCCTGAAGGTTTTGTTATTAATGACAAACATTTAAATGGGTTGTTGTTTTATGCACCTGTTATATTTGTTATCTCTATGAAACCATTTGTTCTATGAATTTCAATGGTAAATGATTCATAATGTGCGCACTTGGGATTTCATACTATGGTAAAATATGTAAATTTGCAACTGTTGTAAATACAGCTAGTTATACTATACTGCATTTCATATTCATAAACAACTTAGCAAAAATAAGTTAGTTTTATTTGACAAATAACAGTTAATCAATCTTCAATGTCATTTACAGTTGTAAAAAATTCAAACTCTGACATTTTAAGAAAAAATCAACTAAAACTGTTAAAAAAACTAGTTTATATGCAATTAATTGATTTATATGAACTTTTTTTAATGTTGCAAAAAAAAAAAGAAACGAGACAAAACAGCTTTGTAATAGATGCAATCTAGTTTCGTTTCTTTACTGCCAATTTTTTTTTCCCCATGGCAATAATAAACTAGACAAATCTCCATTTACATTAACACGATTTTGTCTTGCTTTTTAAAACTTTTTTCATTCTAATGTTAATTAATTAAAATATAATGAAAAGTTGACAGCAAATCATGTGCTTACAACTACATGCTGTTCTAATTACTATGGCAACTAAAACTCTCACGCATTAATTATTATTTTTCAATTCAAATTTAAATTTTAGAATTTTAAAGAATTAATAAATCTTTATAAAATCTAAACTAATCATCAATATTGTTATTAGTTCCATGTTTGGCATAAACATTGGCACCTAATGGTACTGGTTTATAGCCCAGCAACAACAACAATGATTGGCGCTGAATCCAGTTTCGAATAGGAAATTGAAATTGAAACTGTTAATTGTTCTTGTTTATTCTGGTCTTAGTGAGAAAATTGTGTAAATTATATATTGGTTATTTTTTCAATTTTGTTAATGTAGTTGATAATTATTTGAGCATTGTTCGTTGAAAGTGTAATATGGTGTGGGATACACATTTGTCATTAGGTTAATTGCAAATTTTAACAATTTTATCGTTAACCACAAATGGTAACAAAGCCTCTAAGTATCTAATAACATTGCCATTGATTTAATCGATTTGACATGTCTTCAAGTGGTTTCAAACAATTACATAAAAAACAATTTAAGAAAACAATTCCAAATTCCAAAAAAAAATAAATAAGATAACAATTCCAAACTCAAAAAAAATAATTTAAGAAAACAATTCCAAATTCAAAAAAAAAAAAAAAACCATTAAGAAAAAAGTTTGAATAAAAAGTTAATAAATAAATTTACAAAGAAATAAATTATAAAAAAAGTTTGTAAATATTATTTTTGAATTCTTTTACAAGTTATTTTCAAAAATTCAAATAAAACTCCAAAATAGAAAAATGCAAAAACATAACTTAAACAAAATTCCAAATTAATAAAAAGTAATTCCAAAATAAACCAATTAGAACAAAATCTAGAAAAAAAGTTTTAAATTTGAAGAAAAAAAGTTTAAAATTTGAAGAAAAAAATAATTTCAAGAAAAAATAAAAAAAGTATCAAAATACAAAATAAAACTATCAAAATTTTAAAAGCTCCAACAAAAATTTCTAAATAGAAACTGAAATTCATTAAAAATTAAAATAAATACAAAATGTCAAAATACAAAATAAAATGATAAAAACTTTGAAAGTTATAAAAAAAATTAAAGGAAAAAAATACTGTAACTTAAAAAAAAATGACAAAAAAATCTAAATAATAATTAAAAAAAAAATAACAGGAAAATAAAAAATATTTAAGAAAACAGTTGATTGTATTAAAAATTATGCCATCAACAACAGGAACCTCTTTATTAGTTTAGTACAACATTATCAAAACATAAATACTGTAGATGAGTCGTTCAGAAGCAAACTTGACTAAGTCACATACACGTGATTTCGAGATATTTAGAGGTAAAAAATTAAAATAAAAATAAAGTAAAAAAATAAAACAGAAACAAATTGAAATGTGTGTGTTTGTAAAAATTTTAAAAATGGAGTTTGAAGCAGCTATATTAAGAGTGTCTATCAGTTTAGGTGGCTGCTGTGTATTTCTGAATGAGAGAATGTACATTGAGTCAATGCTATCAGCCACTTAAACTGATTTTAAAGCAAATTTATTACATTACATTTATCAAAATTTGGCGTTTTACTTTTAAATGGCTGTTATTGTTGTCTGAGTAGTTAACGAGATTAATTGCGAATTAAAAATCGTTAATTTTATGATTTATATTTAAGCGTAAATTTGATTAATTATTTAACTAAGAAATGATTAGTTATAATTTATCAAATTTTTTTACATTTGTTTGGTTGTTTTAGTTATTGCCTTTTTTTAAAACGCTCATTACATGCATAAACCGTAATAACGGAATAAGTAACATTAAAAATTATTGTTTTCATTATCGGTATAGTTAATTCATTTTGGTTTAAAATTTGTAACAATTTATTAAAATATATAAAGATTTAGTTGTAATTTTTAATTTGTAAGTTTGAAAAGCAACTGAAATCAGCTAATTAATGACATGTTAGTTATTCTCTTTATCGAATCTATGCATTACTTTCAAATACAATGTGTTTAAAAACGGCATAAGTGAAAAGACTGGTTTTTTTGTACCTAAATTTGCCATTAGTGGCAAATTTAGGAACCAAGTACAAAAGCTCATAATCTTCAATTGTTTTCCTGATCTTGAATTAGTCCTACAAACTTAACTTTTATTTTAAAAAGCTTTTTCTTTTGCCTGTCTTGCAGTGATGGCCAATAGCTGCTCAAAACCAATATTTGTTAGGAAAATGGCTTTGATGACCACAGCTGACAACAACAAATAGACTAAAATTCCTCCACAGAATTATAAACAACAAAAAATATACACAAACACAAGAAAAAACAAAATTAAAAAAAAAACAATTACCAAACATTTGTAACAATTTCTCAAAAGTGAATTCGGACTTCCAATTTTTTAGTTATTAATTCGATCAAATTTTTTTGAAAGTTTGTAGCTTTTTAAGATATTGTGTCGTTGTTGAACGTCAACTGAGTTATGCTGTTGGGCACTTTATTTATATAGGGTCAACGTTTATGAGGGAAAGTTTGTTTGGGGAGGGTGAGAAGGGTCAGCGTGACCTTTTGCGGGGGTGGGGGGGGGGGGGGGGTGCAAAAATTGACCAAAATAAAATTCTAAATATTGTAAAAAATTTCATAAAATCATTCTAAATACAGAATTTCATAAAATCATTCTAAATACAGAATTTCATAAAATCATTCTAAATACAGAATTTCATAAAATCATTCTAAATACAGAATTTCATAAAATCATTCTAAATACAGAATTTCATATAATCATTCTAAATACAGAATTTCATAAAATCATTCTAAATACAAAATATTTCCAAAAAATAAATGCAAATTTTATAAAAGAACTGGGATTTTTTTGAAGATACTTCAACCGTATTTTCCTCCAACTTTTCATCTCATCCAACTCAAATGTTTTATATTTAACACTTTTAAATGTTAAATTTCATAGTGATTGGATGGGCCACAGTTTTCATTGCTTTTCTCATACACGTTTTAACGCAACACACATAAACGCAATCTTGTTTCTTTAAAGTTATTCACTTTATTATTACAGTGGATTCTCGTTAACACGAACGCCGTTAGCACGAATTTCTCGTTAACACGAAGCAACATTTTGGTTCCAAACTACAGTATTGGCTTTCCCATACATTTTTTGTTCGTTAACACGATGTAAACCCCGTTAACACGAACTGATTTTGCTTCTCCAAATGAAAAATTGCATATTTCGTCGTCGAAAATGTAGAAAAATTCAAAAATTTTAATGCGTTTTTATGTTTTTATAAAAACAAACACAAATTCAATACATTTTTTGTTTGTTTTTATAAAAAAAAAACTTCAATATTACATTGTTTTTTTCCCTAAAAATCTAAAAAATGTGAGTTTGACTCTAAAAAATGTCAATTTGACCAACATATATTAGATTTTGCATGTGTTCGTTAACACAAAACCCCGTTAACACGAAAAAAAATCTCAGTTCCGTCGACTTCGTGTTAACGAGACTCCACTGTATTTGTTTTTACACTTTATGCTATTTTCTTATCACACCCTTGCAATTTCCTTTTGTTGCGCCTACTTTCATTATCTTTTTAAAGAGCTTCCATCAATTTCCATGCATCTACATGAGCCTCAGTACAAGTTGTTGTTGTACCATTTTCATATACAGTAACCAGATCTCTACTATAAGTCACATAACTGCATTCTGGAATACTGGATGTTGTATAGTAGCAGGACACTATTTTCATTGGCTGATGTTGTTGTTGTTGTTGTTGCTGCTGTTGTTTTTGTTGTTGTTGCTGCTGTTGTTTTTGTTGTTTTGTAGTTTTCATACTGAGGTCCTTCAATTTACATTTATTATTAGTACAGTATTATTATTGCTTTTATTTCTATAATTTTGATTAGTCTCACCATGTCTTTCAATATGTTGCTTTCTTCCTATCAATCAATGTATTCCAAATGGTATACCATTTGGAATACTGATCTTTACTTTTTTCAGTTTCACCTTTATAACATATCAAACACACTTTAACACAATGTTTTTATCAATTTCTTGCTTACAGACTCGTATATACCTTCTCGAAATGTAGACTTTCAAACTTTTCCACTTCCAATGTCTTTGAAAGATAGGCAGCAGCAAACACTTCTTTTTATACGAATGAATTAGTAGTTTCTTTTCAACTTTTATTTTAAAAAAACATACTGGAACCCCATTGGTCACATTAAAATAACCCCAAATGGGCATGTTAACACCTACATTTTATTTGAATTTAGTAGCTTCTTATTCATTTGCACTTTATGATGCTAAATTTCACATATAAGAGTTGAACATGCCATTTTAAAAAGGTGTTTAATGGTTTTATGACTATTTTCCACATGTGTTTCGCATTTCACTTTTACACCATAACAACTTAGCTATCAGACTTACATATTTAGATGCTTTTTACATTAACTTAACATTTCTTGAACACTTACACAGCTCTTAGCCTTTTCACACCTTTTTTTATTACTACACAGTTTCACATTGACTATTGCCGTGGTTCCCAAACTGAGTGCTACGGCACCTTGGGGTTCCGCAAGCTTCTACCAGGGATGCCGCAGTAAAATTCTAGTAATGGCGGATGCAATTAAGATATTTGAAAAAAGGCTGTAAAGCATATTTTATGCGATTTAGCAAAGTAAATTGCCAATATCGAAATGAGACTAAATTGCATTTCATTCAATGGCAATTTGTCTCATTTATTTCAATTTGTAAAACAAAAAC
>JAAFCF010003059.1:4615216-4632510 GCA_013389785.1 Helicorthomorpha holstii
TTTTATTTTTGAAAATTTTTAAAATTATTTTTATTTTTGAAAATTTTTAAAATTATTTTTATTTTTGAAAATTTTTAAAATTATTTTTATTTTTGAAAATTTTTAAAATTATTTTTATTTTTGAAAATTTTTAAAATTATTTTTATTTTTGAAAATTTTTAAAATTATTTTTATTTTTGAAAATTTTGAAAATTATTTTTATTTTAGAAATTTTAGAATTTTTTTTTGGCAATTTTTTCTCTTGGCCCCAACAAAAGTCACGCCAGCTCTGACTATTATGCAATTAATTACTTTATGTAAAATGAATTTTTACCTTCTTTAGCTTTTGCTAACTTGATACAGAATTTAAAAGATTCCCAAATAGTTAGTCCTGGTATGTGACTAAGTGATGCAGCCATTTTTCTCCATAACAAGAACTTCATTGCCATATAAGCAATCGCGGTTGTGAATATTAGAAACAAAATCATTTCGATGAAACTTGCTAACAAAAATGAAAAATGAAATATATTTTTTGTTTCGGTCGTGGCGCGCACTTCACTTTATTTGTCTAATAAAAAACGTTCCTGAAGGTTTTGTTATCAATGACAAACATTTAAATGGGTTGTTGTTATGTGCACCTGTTATATTCGTTAATACTATGAAACCATTTGTTATATGAATTTTAATGGCACATGATTCATAGTGTGCGCACTTGGGATTTCATAATATGGTAAACTATGTTAAATTGCAACTGTTGTAAATACAGCAGGCTATACTATACAGTAACGTACTTCATTTCATGTTAATGAGCAACTTGGCACCGTCGTTTTATTTGACAAATAACAATTATCCAATCTTCAATGTCATTTACAGTTTTAAAAAATTGCAAAAAAAAAACGAGACAAACCAGCGTTGTAATAGATGCAATCTGGTTTCGTTTCTTTACTGCCAGTTTTTTTCCCCATGGCAATAATAAACGAGACAAATCACCATTCACACTAACACGATTTTGTCTTGCTTTTTAAAACTTTTTTCATTCTAGTTTTAATTACTTCAAATATAATGACAATTTGACAGCAAACCACGTGCTTACACAGCAACTCACATGCTGTTCTAATTACTATGGCAACTGAAACTCTCACGCATTAATTATTATTTTCAATTCAAATTTCAATTTTAGAATTTTAAAGAATTAATAAATCTTTATAAAATCGAAACTAATGATCAATATTGTCATTGGTTCCATAATTGATAAACATTGGCACCCAATAGTACTGGTTTATAGTCCTGCAATGAGCATCTGGAGTTCATCAATCCATTCATTGATTGTGTCTCTGCTATGTACATATCAATAATTGCTCATTGAATGGGACAACAACAACGATTGGCGCTAAATCCATTTTCGAATAGGAAATTGAAACTGTTAATTGTTCTTGTTTGTTTTGGTCCAAGTGGAAAAATTGTAGAAATTATATATTAGTTATTTTTTCAATTTTGTTAAGGTAGTTGATAATTATCTGAGCATTGTTTGTTGAAAGTGTAATATGGTTAGGAATACTCATTTGTCTTTAGGTTAATTGCAAATTTTTACAATTTTATCGTTAACCACAAATGGTAACAAAGCCTTTAAATATCTAATAACATTGGCATTGATTTAATCGATTTGACATGTCTTCAAGTGGTTTCAAACAATTACAAAAAAAAATTTTAAGAAAACAATTCCAAATTCAAAAAAAAAAAAATTAAGAAAAAAGTTTGAATAAAAAGTTAATAAATAAATTTACAAAGAAAGGAATTATAAAAAAGTTTGTAAATTGTTTTTTGGATTCTTTTACAAGTTATTTTCAAAAATTCAAATAAAACTAGAAATTGGAAAACTGCAAAAACATAACTTAAACAAAATTCCAAATTAATAAAAAGTAATTCCAAAATAAACAATTAAAAAAAAATCTAAAAAAAAAATTAAAAATTAAAAAAAAAAAAAAAAGAATTTCGAAAAAAAAATAAAAAACAAGTATCAAAATACAAAATAAAACTATCAAAATTTTAAAAGCTCCAACAAAAATTTCTAAATGGAAACTGAAATTCATTAAAAAAATTAAATACAAAATCAAATTATAAAAACTTTGAAAGTTATAAAAACAATTAAAGGAAAAAAATAACTTTAAAAAAAAATAACCAAAAAAAAATCTAAATAATAATTAAAACAAATAAGTGTAAAAAAAAACAGGAAAATAAAAAATATTTAAGAAAACAGTTGATTCTATTAAAAATTATGCCATCAACAACAGGAATCTCTTTATCAGTTTAGTACAACATTATCAAAACACATAAATAGATGAGTCGTTCAGAAGCAAACTTGACTAAGTCACATACAAGTGATTTCGAGATATTTAGAGAGTAAAAAATTAAAATGAAAATAAAGAAAAAATTAAATAAAGAAAAATTCTATTGGTCCTGTTGATGTTTATTTTAGATGGATATCTGAGACTCGCTACCTCAGAAGTAACACTATATAGTAATAGTATAAAAATATCGATTTTAAAGTAAAATAGTCTGTGATGCCCTTCAAACTCAATTTAAAAAAATTATAATTTAAGTTTGAATAATTTCAAAGTTCAAGAAATCGGCTTTGACTAACTAACAAGTTCCAACTCTCTTGATTTTATTATTAATACTAAAGAAAAAAGTTACATTTTGCAAATCTAATTATGAAATTAAAAATGTACAGTATCCCCCAAACAAAATGAAAAAAAAAGTGAATAAAACAATAAATAGGAGAAGTTTGAAGTCGTCATATAAGTTGCAAGTGGCTCAAACAGTCCAAAAAAGCCAACAGGTGCAAGGCTATATATTAAAAAGCTTATAGGTGTAATGCAATAAAAACATAAGATGTTTTAAGAAAGCCAGAAGCCAGCTTAAAATGTAAAAAAAAAAACTAACACTGTAAATGCATTCAAAAAAATATTTATTTAAAAAAAAAACTATAACAAAAAAAAAATTAGTATGTTGTCTTGAATTTAGTTTTGTATCATTGATAATTAAGCATTGTAATAAACTGCTTCACTGTGTAGTTTTTGGCTATAAAATTTTAAATGGTTGTTAGAGAATGGAGTTGGATCAAATGTGGTGAATGGTAAAAAACGTTTAAGAAAACTGTGAGAACTAAGAGAACAGTGGATTCTCGTTAACACGAACGCCATTAACACGAATTTCTCGTTAACACGAAGCAACATTGTGGTCCCGAACTAAAGTATAGGCTTTCCCATACATTTTTTGTTCATTAACACGAAGTAAAACCCCGTTTACACAAACAAATTTTGCTTCTCCAAGTGAAAAATTTCATATATTGTCGGCGAAAATGTATAGAAAATCAAAATTTTGTTAAGTTTTAATGTTTTTATAAAAACAAATATAAAAACAAACAAAAAATTTATTGAAATTGTAACAAAATATCAAATTGCGTTGTTTTTTCTGAAATACATACATGCATATGAATGCACAAAATGCATAATATTTTGAAATTTAATTTGGTATCACTTATGATGTAAATAATGATTCAAATATGATGGAAATAGTGAGTTTAAATGTGATTTACTCTAAAAAATGTCATTTTTGCCATTAGATATTAGATTTTGAATGTGTTCATTAACACAAAACCCCCTTAACACGATCAACAATCTTGGTCCCGTCGACTTCGTGTTAACGAGAATTCACTGTACTTTAACTTTAAACGAACCCTATGTGTAGGCAGTATAAAAATAAAAACAGAGGGGAGCTATGTGTTGCAAATGCTTTCTACCTCTAGTCAATGTGAAACTGTGTAGTAATAAAAAAAGGTGTGAAAAGGCTAAGAGCTGTGTAAGTGTTCAAGAAATGTTAAGTTAATGTAAAAGGCATCTAAATATGTAAGTCTGATAGATAAGTTGATATGGTGTAAAAGTGAAATGCGAAACACATGTGGGAAATAGTCATAAAACCATTAAACACCTTTTTAAAATGGTGTGAGCATGTGCATGGGCAACTGTTATATGTGCAATTTAGCACCATAAAGTGCAAATGAATAAGAAGCTACTAACTTCAAATAAAATGTAGGTGTTAACATGCCCATTTGGGGTTATTTTAATGTGACCAATGGGGTTCCATTATGTATTTTTTTTTAAAAAGTTGAAAAGAAGCTACTAATTCATTAGTATAAAAAGAAGTGTTTGCTGCTGCCAATATTTCAAAGATATTGGAAGTGGAAAAGTTTGAAAGTCTACATTTTGAGAAGGTATATACGAGTCTGTAAGCCAAGTATATGATAAAAACATTGTGTTAAACTGTGTTTGATATGTTATAAAGGTAAAACGGAAAAAAGTAGAAGATCAGTACCATTTGGAATACATTGATTGATAGGAAGAAAGCAACATATTGAAAGACATGGTGAGACTAATTAAAATTATAGAAATAAAAGTAATAATAATACTAATAATAAATGTGACTTGAAGGACCTCAGTATGAAAAGTGCAAAACAACAAGAACAGCAGCAGCAGCAGCAACATCAACATCAGCCAATGAAAATAGTGTCCCAATACTATACGACATCCAGTATTCCGAAAAGCAGTTATATGACATATATTAGAGATCTGGTTACTGTATATGAAAATGGTACAACAACAACTTGTACTGAGGCTCTTGTAGATGCATGGAAATTGATGGAAGCTCTTTAAAGAGATAATGAATGTTGGCGCAACGAAAGGAAATTGCAAGGGTGTGATAAGAAAATAGCATGAAGTGTAAAAACGAATAATAATAAAGTGAATAACTTTAAATAAAGAAGATTGCGTTTATGTGTGTTGCGTTAAAACGTTTATGTCGTTTTTTTTTAGAGCAAAAATATTTTTTTTAATGAATTTTAGTGGGAAAAATATTTTTTTAATGAATTTTAGTGGGAAAAATATTTTTTTTAATGAATTTTAGTGAAAAAAATATTTTTTTAATAAATTTTAGTGGGAAAAATATTTTTTTAATGAATTTTAGTGGGAAAAATATTTTTTTAATGAATTTTAATGGGAAAAATATTTTTTTTAATGAATTTTAGTGGAAAAAATATTTTTTTTAATGAATTTTAGTGGGAAAAATATTTTTTTAATGAATTTTAGTGGGGAAAAATATTTTTTTAATGAATTTTAGTGGGAAAAATATTTTTTTTAATGAATTTTAGTGAGAAAAATATTTTTTTAATGAATTTTAGTGGGAAAAATATTTTTTTAATTGTTTTGTTTTTTTTTAATTTTGTTTTTTCTTGTGTTTGTGTATATTTTTTGTTGTTTATTATTCTGTGGAAGAATATGAAACTCTCTTTGGCTGTTTTAGTCCATTTGTTGTTGTCAGCTGTGGTCATCAAAGCCATTTTCCTAACAAATATTGGTTTTGAGCAGCTATTGGCCATCACTGCAAGACAGGCAGAGGAAAAAGCTTTTTAAAATAAAAGTTAAGTTTGTAGAAGTAATTCAAGATCAGGAAATAGCTGGGCAATACATGGTAATACATTGGACAATACATTGCTGGGCTATAAACCAGTAACATTGGATGCCAATGTTTATCAATTATAAAACCAATAACAATATTGATCATTAGTTTTGATTTTATGAAAATTTATTAATTCTTTAAAATTCTAAAATTGAAATTTGAATTGAAAAATAATAATCAATGCGTGAGAGTTTCAGTTGCCATAGTAATTAGAACAGCATGTGAGTTGCTGTGTAAGCACGTGGTTTGCTGTCAACTTGTCATTATATTTGATGTAATTAAAACTAGAATGAAAAAAGTTTTAAAAAGCAAGACAAAATCGTGTTAGTGTGAATGGAGATTTGTCTCGTTTATTATTGCTATGGGGAAAAAAACTGTCAGTAAAGAAACTAAACTTGATTGCATCTATTACAACGTTGTTGTTGTAGATTCTCTTTGATATCAAAAGCAATAAAATGAATTGTAATTTCCAAATTGTAATTTAATTTATCAACTTAGTTAACATATTATACTTTATGCACACAGCAATAATGTAAATGCACACAGCAAAGGTAGATTTCTCAACAAGAGTAAAACACTCAGAACAGTAAGGCCTTGGTCCCCAACCTCCCCTCTATGGACCAGTACCGGTCCGCGGAGCAAATGCTACCGGTCCCCAAAAGAAAACAGTTTTTCACGATATAATCGATAATATTGTAATCGCAACACTAAAAAAACCAGAATGTAGATTATAAAATACTGACCGGTCCGCAGAAAATTTTTTTCCAAGCTTACCGGTCCTTGGTGACTAAAAGGTTGGGGAACACTGAAGTAAAGTACAGTGGTACAACGTCATCAAGGTAAAGATCAGGTTGAAATATAAATACAATAACAACAGCTGTTTTGTCTCGTTTTTTTTACAACATTAAAAAAAGTGCATATAAATTAATTAATTGCACATAAACTAATTTGACATTTTAAGAAAAAATCAATTACAAATTGTAAAACAGAGTTTGAAATGTTTAAAACTGTAAATGACATTGAAGATTAAATAATTGTTATTTGCCAAATGAAACTAACTTATTTTTGCTAAGTTGTTTATGAATATGAAATGCAGTATAGTATAACTAGCTGTATTTACAACAGTTGCAATTTTACATATTTTACCATATCATGAAATCCCAAGTGCGCACATCATGAATCATGTACCATTGAAATTCATAGACCAAATGGTTTTAAAGAATTAACAAATATAACAGGTGCATACAACACAAACCCATTTAAATGTTTGTCATTAATAACAAAACCTCCAGAAACGTTTTTCATTAGGCAATAAAAGTGTAGTTCGCGCCACAACCGAAACAAAAAATATATTTCATTTTTGTTAGAAAGTTTGATCAAGATGATTTTCTTTCTAATATTCACAACCGCGATTGCTTATTTAGCAATGAAGTTCTTGTTATGGAGAAAAATGGCTGCATCACTCAGTCACATACCAGGACCAACTATTTGGGAATCTTTTAAATTCTGTATCAAGTTAGCAAAAGCTAAAGATGAAGGTAAAAATTCATTTTACATAAAGTAATTAATTGCATAATAGTCAGAGGTGGCGTGACTTTTGTTGGGGCCAAGTGAAAAAATTGTCAAAAAAATTCTTAAAAATTTTCAAAAGTAAAAGAAAAGTTTTTTAAATTTTTCTAAAATAAAAAAATTCTTAAAAATTTTCAAAAATAAAATTTATTTTTAAAATGATTCTAAAATATAAAACAGAGTTTCTTAATTTTTAAACAAATTAATTTTAAAAAATATAAAACAACATTCTAAAAATTATTTTAAGAAATATAAAACAACATTCTAAAAATTATTCTAAAAAAGTTTCCTAAAACTCTTCTAAAAAAAATTTCCTAAAATGTTTCTAAAAAATTGTTTTTCCATAAAACAAAATTTAAATTTACTAAAAGTCATTTTCGTAAACTGCCTAAAGTTCAAAGCGCATGCTGGGTGTAGTGCACGTGCTGCACCATCGTTCTTCCAGCCCTGACATAAGTGTAATATAGTAAATAGTATTGCAAAATAGTTTGCTTTAAAATTTCATATAATATACTGTAGTTTCAATTAATTTATATCAATTGGACTAACTAAATTGCATTTGTTTAACAGACAGAGCCTACATCTTCTATCAGGTAGGCAAAACATACGTGGAAAAATATCCATTAGTGAAAATCTGGCTTGGATTAAAACCAATAATATTTTGCTACACAACTGAAGGAGCTAAAGTATGGAAATAATATAAACTTTAGATAAGGCACTAAACTTAATTATTGTTTATAATATAAATTACTAGGCAATGGTAACTAACAAAAAAAATATAACCAAACAATCATTTTATAAGCTGTTGGAAATGGCTTCGGAGCGAGGGTTAATAACAAGGTAAGAAATTCATATAGTTTTACTGTACAGTATATTGAAATTAATTTTTTTAAATGTAAGGTTAACATGGTGAACTCTGATAATTTATTACAGTTCAAGTTTTCAAAATACAGTGAAACAGGTTTAACGCAAACAGGCTTACGGTTAACGCAAAATAATATTGCAGTCCCAACTAAAGAATAGAGTTCTATACCTTTTTCTTTTAACATGAAGCAAAACTTAAAGAAATTTTTTTTAGAAAAATTTAAAGAAATTTTTTATAATTTTAATGACACTTTGCGCTAACAAAAAGGCTACGCTCAAAATATTTATTCATATTAAAAAAGTTTTGTCTTAAATAAAAAATGATAAAGTTCAGCAACCACTGGACCTAAGCAGTCTGTGTGCCTGACTTTGTAAGTACAACTTGTATTTACACTACAGCAGTACTGTTTGTAAGTTTATAGTCAGACCCAGTGGCTGGACAGGTCTATCTGGAGATGTAGTCCATTAATCATGAAAAAGTCCAAGTGTGGTCAACTACCACAGTCTGTAGATACCTAGGGTTGCTGCTCAGTGGTCAAAGACTTGTGCCCAATATGTCTATTATCTGCTCAAAAAATGTCAACTCACTAATTGATTGTTTTATGTTGAGGAGAGTCTGGTCAGAACTTTTATACTGATGACTATCAGTTACACAGCCTTTCAATTCCCAATTAGGGTTAACTATATGTGGCTCTTCCGCCATGGAAAGCTCACAAATTAGTCTAAGATAGAAGGAAGTGCCAAGTTATTGGAAGTGCCTCTTTTAGTGATTAGTGATTAATTTTTTACGTCTTTCAACCCGTGGGCCTTAAGACAAGGGGTTATGGAGCATCCAAGCATTCGCCTGCGCCCTCTATTTACAGTCATGCAATTCGTATTTTTTTTTATAATTTTTTCATCTCAAATTCGTATTGACTGCTCAAATTCGTTCCCCGACCATTTCCATCCACCAGATGAGTCAGGGAGGAAATGGATGAAAAAACCCCATCATCCATTCCACGTGTTGTCAGTGGTCGGGATTCGAACTCGCGATCTCCCGACTCCCAGTCCACACTTTAACCAACTGAGCTATTCGACTGCCGAAATGGCTCTTTATAGGGATATGTCCTGAAAAGGGCTGGTGTGCTACTGGCAGATATGGTTGTGCACACTGCACCAACCTTTGGCCAGAGCTTCTACAATGTCCAAGGGAGTGGGTCTTCATGTAGACTCTACAGAGTATAAGTATGTTGTGCTCCAGTATTGCTGGTTCTAAAACAAAACACTAAAAAAGCAAATAAATTGGCAGCAAACTTGAGTTTATAAAAAAATAAGGCTAATTTATTCTACAAAGGCTTAATCAATATACATACAATAGCTCAATACTAGGATAAAGGTAGCTCCATATACAGTATATTTTAGGTTTCTCTGCATACAGATACAGTATAGTTGAGACATATTGTTAAGTTTTGTTTCAAATTTTTTTTAGAACTTAAACTGTAAAATTGTAATATTGAAGGATGGTCCTAATAGTCTCATAAATTGTTATTTTTAATTAGCGATGGTTCTGATTGGCACCGACATCGAAGGCTCCTAAATCCAACGTTTAGTTTTTGTAATATAAACTACTATTCGGTGATTATGAATAAAACCACTGACAGTTTTGTTGAAATGATTAAAAAACAAAATGGTCAAGTTATTGATGTTTATCCATTTGCATCGATATTTACATTAAATACTATTCGTGGTAAGTTAAATCTTTCCTACCATTCAGGGCCAGCCATCTAGGGGCTTTTTAGCATTTGAGAGCCTCCAATCCTAAAAAAGTCATTTTTTAAAACATTAATAAAAATTTTGAATTTTTGAAAAACATTTTTGTAAGTTACATTTGTGGGGGCTCTCCTGAGTCTCTTCATGGAGAAGGCCAGCTTCTGCTACTATTAAACAATGTGATTGTGGAAACTAATAATAATTATAGAAACGATTTTGGGAGAAGAATTAGAAGATCAAGGCAACAAAGAATCAGAATTCCAAAATTCCATTAGGATGTACAGTAGTATTCGTTTGATTAAATCTCAACAAAGTACAAAGTTCTAATTTTGCATTGTTGTACTGTAGATTCCTACATGCTGGCATTTTTAATTCTACTCTACCGTTCATACCAAAATGGATATTTCGTTGGACTTCAATTGGACGAAAACAAAAATTAGCACAGGATTATGCTAAAAACTACGTCATTAAAGTAAATTTATCACAATAAACTTATCAAGAATTTTTTTTAAAAAAGAAATACGTATTGAAGCTAATTGAAAATCGACGACGAAAGATATTGCGTAAATTGAATGATGAAAGTATAAATAGTGAAAACTCTATTGAACCTGATTGCCGGGTGGCTCTACTGGATTTACTCTTGGAAGCCTCAATAAACAACAATGGAAATAAACAACAAAGTTTAACTGATAAAGAAATACGAGCAGAATTATTAACATTAATTATTGGAGTAAAGTTTTCCATTACAAAATGACATTTGATTTATGATGGTGGCTTTGCTAATGTTGATGAATTTTTTTAGGGATTTGAAACAACCACTTCTGCTGTCAGTTTCACTTTACTGTGTCTGGCCAACCATCCAGATGTCCAAACTAAACTGAATGAAGAAATAGAAACCATTTTTGGTAAACTATTATAAAAACAATTTTGAAATTTATCTTTAAACAGTGTTAACAAAAAGTCTGCCCCTTATTTTAAATAAGGGATATATAAAAAAAGGCTACTAGAAGTAAATAGGAAGCGGATGGGTTTCCATCCAATGATGATCATTGTGTAATTGTGAACTTGTTATCAGGGTCAGAAAAATGTGGGTGCAGTGCATACATTGCATCCTGCCCCTGTTCTTAAAGAGGCCCACAGTCTAAAAAAATTACTTTTTTTTAGGAAATTGGTTTATTGTTGGAAAACTGTGTTCTGTGTCTTGTGTCTGTGTCTTTTATGCATGCCTACACCATTCATTCTATTGCCATGAAAATTTATGAACTTATTGAGAATTTAGGAACTTATTGAGAACTTAGGAACTTATTGAGAACTTAGGAACTTATTGAGAACTTAGGAACTTATTGAGAACTTAGGAACCCCCGTTATAGCGGGGACCGGATGTAAAATTTTTACAAAAAAAAACCAATTTCCTTAAAAAAACAAAGAGCAAAAAAAACTTGATGTTTACACTATCAATAATTGATGACCTCACAAGTCACATGACTAGCTCACTAGCTCTCTCTATTGGCAACTTAGCTAACTAGTTTCAAATTTCAGCACAGAGTCCAGGCTTTGCACTCTATTGGACATTGTCATAACCATCAAGTTATTATTATTTTGAAATGAATAATGAGTCTTTCTTATAATAATTTCCCCAAAATTTTTTGAATTTTAAAATGTAAGACCCATGGTATTTATAATATTTGCAGCAACACGAGATGGGTTTGTTTAACAAATTCTATCATTACAATTGCAGGAAACAATAAGAATCCTACAGTTACACTCCAACATTTACAGCAGATGAAATATCTGGATTGTGTTGTTAAGGTAACCAAATCCACAAAGTAAAATCGCACTTTAACTAACTGGAACTCACTGAATAGGAAACATTCCGTCTATTTCCTTCTGTACCTGATTTCGGCCGAAATCTAAATGAAGAAATCGAAATTGGTAACTTCCATATTAAATATTATGATTATGAGTTTATTATAATTATGAGTTTTTAACAGGTGGATACAAAATTCCAGCTAAAACAGAAATTAGTTTAAATTTACATTTTCTTCATCGTGATCCAAAACAATTTGAAGATCCAAATTCATTTAACCCTGACCGATTTTTACCTGAAAACAGAACCAACATAAACGCATTTGCTTATTTACCATTTTCAAGTGGACTTAGGAGTTGTATTGGTAAGATTCAGTACTCAACATATCTACAATCAGGGCAAGCACAATGCAGGTTCAGCAAGTTCACCGAACTCAGCAATGCAGTCTACGTAAAACTTGCTTTGTTTTTAGGAAATTTGGTTTTTTTTACAAAGTAATTTTTTATGCAAAAAAACAAATCCCGCGGTTGACGAAAATGATGGGTTTTTTTTTCTTTTGAAAAAATTTAGACAAATTTCAGAAAATGTTTTTTGTCAATTTTTGCACCTGACCCCTCAAAAACTAGCACTGGCTCTGTTTAGATAAATACTATAATTAAGTTTTAATTTTGCAGGTAAAACATTTGGAATGACAGAATTGAAAATTTCAGTAATTAAATTATTAGGAAAGTTTTGGGTGAAATCGCCAGTTGATTTGGAAACAATTGAGAGAAGACTAGTACACGCTGTTTCGTTAACAGTCCATGGAGGATTCCCCATACAATTCCAATTGAAATAACATAACTAGATTGATCAGCTGTGATGGTTTGCTTAGCAACAATAAAAACAAAAGCCACTTTCAAATAGAACAATCCTTTGGTTCAATAATCCAAGGTTTATGTTAATGGTTAAAGATTTTGGAATGTTCTTTTGAAAGTTTAAAGTTCATAAGAACATTCCAAAACCACGTTTTGAAATTAGCGCATGTGTAAATTTAAAATCTAGTAAACGAATTTATTACATGTTCGCTGTTGCCATGGTAACTAATTTTTAATATAGTTTTGCACTAATTACACGCAGATATGAAAAGCCATGTTTAAGATGATATAATTTACTGACACCCTGTATTTTGTGTATTCGAAACTGTTGTATTATTATGGGAAATGTGAGACACCTTAATTGTGGAAGCATGTTTGAGCTTCCTTAGTTTTAGTACACTAGTTTGTAGACAGGGGGAGCTATGTTATTATTAATTATTAATTATCAACTAACACTCAGTTGCTGTAAAAGATTTTGATGAGAGATGTTGTCTGCTGCTAAATTGTTATTTTATTAACCATGCTGATTGTTAAAGTTAAGTTTGCTGTTGATGTTTTTAACTTGTTATGAAGCTTCAAAATTTAAATATACACTATTACAAGTTACAACTGTTGTCATCTATTTATTGTACTACTGAAAAAGACTAGATTAATTTCTACAGAAACGCTTTGGATACAGGGTGTCACTGTTGCAAACATTTTTTAGTTATTAAATAAGTTACCTATTTTAGCTGACTATTAATTACTTATTTAATCACAATAATTACTTGGTACTTTGCAACTAAAATTGGTTTATCTCCTAATTAAAGCAAAAAAAACAATAGCTATATCGTTTACCATTAAAGTAAATAACCTGGTGATGTTTAACATGCATCCGCTGTGCGTTTTTACGCTGCCTTAGAAACGAGATGACCTGATTATTCTATTGACCTTGAATAGAATTGGGTTTCTATAATTTTAAATAATTAAATTTGTTAAAACTTTCAGGTAACTTTAACATTATTTGTGTATCAACTATTGATCAGTTAGTGTTTTCTATTAAATTTCTATTTTATCAATTTCAGTAGTTAGGGTTCGAGTTCCGCCGGGCCAATCAGCATTCCCCCTTTTAGCGCTCAGTTTGAATTTAGCCAATGATATGGCTTAAAATTCAAAACTGGCCAATCTTGTGAGGGCAATAAAAAATGGGAGGTAACGGGGTGGAGTTAATAGTTTTTTTAATAATTGTAAAAATTATCGAAAAAACTATAAAGTGCATTCAGGAAAGCTCCGCCCCTGAGCTTTCAGTCAAGAATGCAAATCAAAAGATAAATAAAAGATAAATAAAAAAATTAAATAAAAAGAAGATAGATAAAAGAAAAAAAAAAGAAATAAAAGAAAAATTTAATAAAAAGAAGATAGATAAAAGAAAAAAAAAAGAAATAAAAGAAAAATTTAATAAAAAGAAGATAGATAAAAGAAAAGAAAATGAAAAAAATGATAAATAAAATGAAAAAAGAAATTGAAATGGAAAAGTTATAAACAGTTGAAATTAAAAGCAGATTAAAAAAGTAAAAAAAGGCCTACAATACCACGCACACCCCATGGTTAAAATGTCTGAGGGGAGTAAGTGCATCGATGGCGGCATGCAAAAAGTCCAAAGTCCCTCCATGCAAAAGCAATGACAAGGAGGGGCAGCAACAGTATGCAAATTCCTCAAACACTCAATGTACAAAAATGGAGACAGAGGAGACGTTTGTAGGGAGGGGAAGGGGTGTGCGTGGGAACCCATCATTACATGTAGAAAAGCAAAAATTTTATGACAAAAAAAACCATAAAAATGGAGACACTCTCTCCAAAAATGGAGTCGCTCTCCAAAAATAGAGATGCAAAAGCCAAAAGGCAAATAATAAAATGAAAAAGAAAGATAAAAAAGAAAGTTGAGTAAAGAAAAGAGATTAAAAGATGTGAAAAAATGGAGACAGTTTTAAAAAATGGAGACGGAGTCCATTTAAACTAAAAATAATCTAGATGAAAAATCAAAAATAAAATGACCACCTGAAAACAATAAAAAATGGAGACGTTTTGAAAAAATGGAGACTGCATTCATTGCTTTTATACAGATTTAAGGCTAAGTATTGAAATATACATTTGCAAAAAACAGCATCAGCAAAGACCATCGAGTAGCATATAAGGTGAGAACAAATGTGCAATGCATTGTGATATTTTAATTGTAAAAGGTTTTTTTAAAATATTGCAAATCAAATGACTTCATTCGTGTCTTCAGTTGAATGCGCCAGCGCGCATATAGCACATGGTGAGAAATGTGCAGCTTATGCAAAGTATTGCAAGGAAGAGCTGCACAATCTCAGCGTTTGCAGGATTAGGGAGCTCTTAATATGCATAACATATGCATATATGCAAGCATTTTTTGAAATCCTTGTGGAAGAGGCGGTCAAATATAAAACGGATTGTGCTGCAGCAAGCTGTAACATATTTATAATGTGGGGTGTGTGCTGCCAAGACTTTGTCAGCTCTAAATATTTGGAGTTATATGGCAATAAGGAGCTGGTATTTAACGCTGTGGGTTTTAACAAGCGAGGGCGGTGGCAGAACCATCAAGACATTTCAGCATTTAGCAACAAATTCAGCATGAGAGTAATGCTATTTGTATGCCACAAGCTGGATCAATACTTGCGCCCTGATGCAGACTATGCTGACAAGGTGAAGAGGATAATGGAAAGCTTTGTTGAAGACATCCAAAAGCAAACAGCGACATTGCAGTTTAAAAACAGAAGACACAGATCGGCCATTTATGGTTGTGACTATAACGTGATAGTTATGGGGGATTTTAATTGTAGGATGGGGAATTTGCAGAATCTGAGTGCTTGTATGTCATTGAGTTGTAACTCTAAAATTATGTGACAACGCTTGTCATTGGATGGGGTGATAAATGTAAAAGGTAAACAACTACAGATGTTTTGTGGGGATAATTTTTTGTTTTTGTTAAATGGCCAGGTGTCATCTGACACACCAGCATGCTTTACACACTATGTTGATAATCATGGTTCAGTGTTGGATTTATGTATTATGAATATTAATTTGATTGACTATATATGTAAATTGTCAGTTAAATCATGGCCTTCGTCAGACCATTTACCCATAAAGTTTGCATTGTCTAGTTGGGATTTTGGAGAATATGGTGGTGTTAGTTGTGAGATACCATGTCATCAGCTTACATGGAACCACAAAACATGCAACATTTCTTTTTATCAAAGTACACTAGATCAGAGGTCTCCAAACTTTCCAACCTTAGAAAATGAGAAACTTTATTTCAATAGTTACAGAGGAAAGGCAATGAATTTGGATAAATCTTTACTTGAAAATCCAAATTACGTTAAAGATGATTCAATTGAAATTGAATTTTACATTGAATTCCCATCAATTGCTGAGTCTTACATTTCTAACAATGAATTTTTACTATGGGAAATTGACAATTACAACGATAAAAAGCAAAATTCAATTAATGGAATCATTGTTTATGATTTAAATCCATATTTTTATACGTCATCAGATGGATACAGAGTGCAAATGGGAATGTGGTTCAACCAAAATGGCGATTACAAAGGAAAAGGATTAAAAGCTTGGATTTACTTTTTAACTGGAGAAAATGATGAGAAAGTTCAAGATCATTTTGAACATAAAACAACATTGATTTTATTCAATCAGTTGGATTCATCAAAACATTTTTGTAAATCAATTGAAAAAGAAATGAAAGCAGAGAATTATTTGTACTCGATTGACCTTTTGTCTGATGAAGAAATAGAAAATAATGGTTTTCTTAAAGATGATTGTCTTTTACTCAAAGTCATTGTTCAACCCAATTAAAAAAAATTATTTATTGTTATTAATCATTTTACATTGCCAAATTTTCTCACATTTACAAGTTTATAACAGTTATTTTGTATATTTAGAAAACATTTTTAATTAAATAAAATTCGCAAACGATATCGATAGTAAAACATTGCTGCATTTTTGCTGAAAAATTTCCATTGATTTAGACATTAAATCAAAAAACAATTAAATGTCGATTAATAAATTTTTTAATAAAAAATTAAAATAAGCCTAACACAATTTTTACATTTTCTGAGTCTTTCTTTGATGTTATAATAACTTTAAGGATAAGTTTTTGGGTTGTTCCAGCGTAAATTTGACCCATTTAATGAAATAATTGTGGTTAAAGAAGTCAATGTGTGACATTCTAAGAAAAAATCAACTTTTTTAACGTTGCAAAAAAAAACGAGACAAAACACCATTGTAATAGCTGCAATATCGTCTCGTTTTTTTTATTTCAGGCACTTTTTCCCTATGGCAATTAACAAGCGAGACAAATCCCCATACTAACGCGATTTTGTCTCGCTTTTTAAAAATTTTTAGAATTCTAATTTTAATTGTTGCAAATGCAACTAAAAATTGGCAACAAATCACGTGCTTATAACTTCGAAGCCGTTCTAATTACTGTACTATGGCAACTCAAACTCACGTGCTTAAATTATTATTTCGAATTTTTAAATTTCGAATTTTAAAGGACAGTTAATAAACTCTTATAAAAAGAAAACAAATTTTTGATTAAAATGAATTTATTCAATATCAATTTCTTCAGTCTCATATCTCAAATATTTTTTCACATTAATTGGCATTGGCAATTGATTTACAAAAGATTTATAAACTTTGTGTTGATTTGCTTTTAAAATTTGTTTGACAATTTCTTTTAAAATTTGTTTGACAAAATCCGTTTAATACGAAAAACAATCTCGGTCACCAGTGTTTCGTATTAACGGGATGTGCTCCTTAGACGTATTAGCGATTGTTCTCTGAAATCATGGAGATTTTATAAGTGATGCCAGACAGCAACTTGACATGAAAAGTGACAACATGATTGAATTTATCGTATGGAAATTTTATTTTAAATATTA
>JAAFCF010003059.1:4672347-4699506 GCA_013389785.1 Helicorthomorpha holstii
TCTTTACGAATTAATGACAAATCGCCACCAGCCTTTAACAGATGAATCAGACAATGATTCGCAGTTAAACAAGCATACATCAGAGTCAATGGAAGCAATTGTGCGAGATTTTCAGGATTTTTGTACATTGTTAAATGGTTAGGATTTGCCCCATGAAATAATAAAGTTTTACAGGTGTCTTCGGACCTCATCATAACAGCGATTGTAAGTGGATCTGCAATGTCACACTTTCCAACTGCTGGGTTCACATTGGCTCCATACTTGATCAACATGGGCACCCAATGGAACTTTTTTGTAGAGATGATGTGTCCCAGCAATGTGAATCTCAAATCCATTAATTCTTCTATTAATTGGGTTTCTGTTATGTAGAAATCAAAAGCCACCTTTTCAATGAGACAAGCGCAACGATTGGCACTGAATCCATTTTCGAGGAGGAGTTTAAAAGTATCAATTGTAACGTTTGGTACTGTTCTTTGTAAACTAATGGTAGAAATTAATTATTGGTTATTTTTTTAGTTTGGTTAATGTAGTTGATAATTACCTGAGCATTGTTCGTTGAAAGTGTAATATGGTGTGGAATACACATTTGTCTTTACGTGAACTGCAGACTTTATAAATTTCATCTTTATCCACAAATGGTAACAAAGCTTCTATGTATCTAATAACAATCCAAAAAAAAAAAAATGAAAGAAAATCAAAAAATTCCAACAAATAAATTAGAAAAAAAATATAAAACAATTAAAAAAAAAATTAGAAAGAAAATCAAAAAATTCCAACAAATAAATTAGAAAAAAAAATATAAAACAATTAAAAAAAAATTAAAAAGAAAATCAAAAAATTCCAACAAAAAAAATTAGAAAAAAGATAAAAAAAACTCCAAAAAAAAAAAAAAATTAAAGAAAATCAAAAAATTCCAACAAAAAAAATTGCAAAAAATATAAAAATTTTCTAAAAAAAATTCAAAAAAAAAAACAAATTGGAAAAAATTCAAAATATTCCAAACAAAATTAAAACAAATCAAAATATTTTAACAAAAATTCAAAAATTATAAAAAAAAAAAAATTAGAAAAATAATATAAATATTCCAAAAAAATTAGAAAAAAAATCAAAAAAAATTCAAAAATGGATAGTTGCAAAAAATTTAATTTATTTTTATTTGGATTTTTTTAATTTAAAAAATTTTTTAGAAAAAAAACAATTAATACAAAAAATCCAGGAAAAATTTAAATAAAAGAATAGCAATAAATAAATACCAAAAAATAAGTCAAGACAAGAAATTTCAAAATAAAGATCCCCTTACTCAAAAATGACTTACTCAATTGTACTGTAACAGCAAGCGTAATGGAAAACATTGCACAGATGTAATTTATTGAGTTCAGGATAATATTCATTGTATTTCAAAATCCACTTGTCTTATTAAATTAAAAATTAATTAATATTATTATTAATATTACAGACAAAATTTAATTTACTTTGACTAGTGATCCTTTTTAGTAAAACCTTCAGGATGTCCAACCGGTGGTGTTTGATAGCTGTGTGGAATAGTGTGTGTCCAATTGCATCTCTAATGGTTACATCTCCTCCATTGTTCAATATGAATTGTATGATGTGGGCAACAAAGCTGGGATTAGCCACAATTTCATGTAGAATGGTTGACCCATAGTATGATTGGTTGATATTGGCTTTTGATTTTATTAGAAGCTTAACACAGTCAATGTCATTGTTTCTGATAGCCCAAATTAAAGGAGGAGGACTTCCGGCATTTACGTCAGCTCCTTTTTTGATCAAGTAATGCGCAATTTCAGATTTGCCTTTGGAAATGGCGTATGAAACAGGTGAAAGTAAATAAAGGTTAGTTTTAAAAAGAGCGTTTATCAGCGTTCTATCTGCAATTAAAAATAAACCAAAAAAAATAATAAAATTAAAAAAAAATATCAAAAAAAATATCACAAAAATTAAAAAAAATTAAAAAAAAATATCAAAAAATTAAAAAAAAATGTCAAAAAATTAAAAAAAAAAATATCAAAAAATTAAAAAAAAAATATCAAAAAAATCTAAAAAAAATATCAAAAAATTAAAAAAAATATCAAAAAATTAAAAATTAAAAAAAATATCAAAAAATTAAAAAAAAATATCAAAAAATTAAAAAAAAAATATCAAAAAATTAAAAAAAAACAACCAAAAAAAAACCAAAAAAAAAAAAATTAAAAAAAAAAACAAAGAAAATACTGTACAATAATTTTTTAAAAATTGATATAGATTATAGAACATCATATAATCATTATATCATCAATAGAATATTAGAACATCATCAATAGAATATTAGAACATCATTAATAGAATATTAGAACATCAACTTTAGAAAATCGTTCTAAATGCTAACTTTAATCACATAAGTTTTCAAGTAAAATTGTTCGATTTAAAAATGTTCTAAACGTTCGTACCGGTATGTTTTTTTTTTTTTTTTATGCTAAAATGTTTCCATTGACCTTGACAGTAAATCTTAAACAAAAAAAATGGTGTTGAATACAAACCCTTTTTTAAAAGTTGGTGAACCACTTTCAGCCTTCCTTCGTGGATGTTTTCAAACAATGAATCACTTCTTAATCCATAATAAATTCGATTTATTAAAGATTTAAATAGAGGTGACAAAGAGATTAACATAAACCAGAAATGGAAACCCTTAAATATTCCGACAAATAATCTATCAATCATTTTTACTTCTGAGTTTCACAAATTCACACGCAAAAATCAAACATATACCGATAGTAAGACAAAATATTTAGGTCACTTAACGGACACTCAAGGGCACTTTATAATACAGTTAGTCAATTCAGTTTAGGTCATAGAAATTACTGTATATCTTTAAGACTGTGCCATTTCTTTCAGGGATGATGGGCACTTTTAAAAATTTCAATAGCGTTTTCTCTCGTCTTTTTACAGTACAGTACTTATTTTTAGAAGTGAGACTGAGTTTCCTTAGATTTAATGACGATTTATCTCGTTTTTTTAATCCTCCAAAACTAATGAGACGGATTTACATTGGTTTCTATGACAATTTGTCTCGTTTATTTATTCTTCTAAAAATGACGAGACTGATATACATTGGCTTCAATGACGATTTGTCTCGTTTCTTTATTTTTATTAAAATGGTGACACTGAGTTGCATTGGTTTCAATGAAGATCTGTCTCATTTCTTTATTTTTTTTATTACCATTAAGAATTAAAAATGTATGGAACGCCACCAATATACGCATTTGATTATAGTTAGAATCTTTTTCTGTTATACTATCTTGCAAGTTTGTAACAGATAGTGCACATACATAACATTGTTTACATTACTGGAAAAAAATGCTAGAATTTCAACGCTCAATTTTTCTTAACTTTTACGAAGAAGAAGGATTGTCAATCATTGCGAAGTAATAATTACACATTGTCATTTTAACTAAACAAGAATTACATTCTCAAATTGCCTTTCAGAGGCTTAGGTGAGGAACTTTTGGTGGAAAAGCTCCTGAAACTATACAGCGATCCAGGGAATCTAATCATTGTTATTGGAGCGACTGCCAAAGATGAGGTAAAATTGTAGTGGATTAATTAAAACTGGTTAAATTTTAATTACTTTTTACGATCATTTATCAGGGATTTTATACGGAACGTATGAGAGATGAGATAAAGTTGATTACATCAGAAATCACAGCCAATGACAGAACAAGTGTTTACATGAATGGAGGCATTTTATTCCTCACTTCCAGAATTCTAGTGATGGATCTTCTTAAATCCATCATTCCAACTCATTTAATCACTGGAATTATTGTGCTAAATGCTCACAAGTAAGTAAAAATTACGTAAAAAGCAAAATCGTCAAATAAAAACAGTCACAGTAAGAAATTCGAATATGTAGAACGACGTTGAAATTTTACCTTTGGTTAGTCTACGGCTGAAATATTTCCTTGCGTTACTTATTATCTTGTGTTACTCTGCGGCTGAATTTTTTAAATAAATTTAAATTCATTCTAAATTGTTTTTGCAGGGTTTTAGATTCAAGTATTGAAGCTTTCATTTTACGTCTTTATCGAGAGAAAAACAAGGTAAGTGTTTATTAAATTACTTGATAAACTTAAGAAATCTTTCAATTAATCGATAAATATTTGTTAAGACTGGATTTATAAAAGCGATCTCCAGCAATCCTGAGGCGTTTACTCGAGGATTTTGCAGAGTTGAAAATGTCATGCGAAATTTGTTTCTTCGAAAGCTGTTTTTATGGCCAAGATTTCAAGCCACTGTCCAGTCAAGTCTCGAAGCACATAAGGTTGAGTATCTGCCGTTTTTATTTATCAATTTTAAAGTAATTAATCTGAAATAGTAGGCGGAAGGCGTTGAAATTCAAGTGCAGCTAACAGAAGCCATGAAAGACATTCATTCAGCTATACTGGACCTGATTGTCAATTGTATTCGAGATTTGAAGAAAAATAACACCTCGGTAAGCTTAATAAAACGTTAATATGACCTACTAGTAACAAATTTAGGCTCTTACCAGCTTAATTCTTACAGCTGGACTTGGATGACGTTACAGCTGATAACGCAAACAGCAAATCGTTTGACAAACTAGTGAAATTTCAACTGGAACCGATTTGGCACCAACTGGGCAGTGTAACCAAGCGATTAATTAATGATTTGCGTGAATTAAGAACATTGCTCAAGTAATTTATTAATTGACTGAATATTTTTCTTGTAAAATGAGTTATTTGTTGTGTTTGAAAGCAGCAGTTTGACTCAGTACGACTGCGTTACATTTTACAAGCTGATTCTGGCATTGAGCACTGCTGAGATGGCGTTAAGAAACCCTGGATGGATCTTCCTTCCTGCTTTTGCTATTGTCCTCGAAAAGTCCAAGCAAAGGGTTTATGGTAGCAGCAAAAAGGCGGCAGCTGAAAAGACCAAATTAGGTTTTAAAAGTTTCTTTAAAGTAGTAGATGGTTTGTAATATAACAGATGAAATTGATAGCTGATTTGACTTTGGAGGAAAATCCCAAATGGGTGGCGTTGAAGCAGATTTTAAAGGAAATTTCAGAGGAAATTAACAGGTCAGAGTTGCCTGCTGAAGCCTCGTACGTAATGGTGGTCGCTTATGATGCTCGGACATGTGATCAGCTCAAACAAGTAATTTGATTTTAGGTTGTAGTGCATGTAAGAGGAAAAACATATTTGGCATGTAAAGTAATAGATCTGATATTTATAGAAGTTGAATTCAAAAAAAAAATTAAAGACTTAAATATAATATTGAAATGAGCAAAACATTATTTTTAGTAGAATTGTTTGTCTGGTTTTTGTATATTGGCGCAATTTAAGTTGTCAAAGTTTTTTTCTTAATTTTACTTTTTTCTGGTATTAAAAATTCTTTGAATTTTATCTACAGATTTTATGCAAAGGCACCAGACAAACGTTGGAAGACTTGTATGATCAATATCTAAACTCTGGAAATCAGCCTGAAAAATCTAAGAGCAAGGTACGTTTATTCTTACATTTAGATTATGAATACTATCATGACATTTCTTTATTTAGAAACGTCGTAAGAAGACTGAAACTGAGTCTGATACTGGAGTTCTGACGCTAACTCAGCTTTTAGGAGGTTCAGACAAAGAAAAACAAAAACTATCCGATGTCAGAATTATTATAGAGGAGCTTAGTGGTCCTGGGGGGAAAACAGCTGTTCAGAAAAGCTTAATAGAGCATCGGCCAGCTTATGTTGTCATGTACGACGTCGATGTCACTTTTGTCAGACAACTTGAAGTGAGCAACTCAATTTGAATGCTTAAAGAAAAAGTAGAAGTAAAACAAAAGCGTTTTTTAATTGAAATTTTAAGGTGTACAGAGCTTCATATCCAGAAATTCCTCTGTTCATTCATTTTCTGACTTACGAGAACTCGAGCGAGGAGCAGCGATACCTGAACAGTCTTCGTCGGGAAAAGCAGGCTTTTGAAATGTTGATTCGTCAGAAAGGTGAGATGGTGATCCCAGAAGAGAGAGATGGTAAAGGAGAGTTGGTTCGAGACAGTCGAAAAGCCAACGAGACAGTCAATGCCAGCGCCAACAGCCGGCAAGGCGGTTTCGAGGAGCCAAAAATACAACAAAAAGTAACTCATGAACTAAATAAACTTCTTAAATCCACTTTCAAATAACTTTTTTAATATTTTTGAAGGTGATTGTTGATATGAGAGAATTTCGTAGTGAACTTCCTTCTCTGATTCACAGAAGAGGAATTGACATTGAGCCGGTCACTTTGGAAGTAACTATTGTTCTTGCTCATAGTTCTACCATGTTGACAAATTGTGTTTTTTTTTTAGGTTGGTGATTACATTTTGACGCCTGAAATCTGCGTGGAGAGAAAGAGCGTTGCTGATCTAATTGGTTCTTTGTATAATGGACGTTTGTATGCCCAAGCTACAGCCATGTGCAGGTTCTACAGAAAACCGGTTCTACTTATCGAGTTTGATCCTGGAAAGCCTTTCGTTTTAAGGGTAAAATGCCAAGTTATGTTAATAAAACTGTATAATTTCTTTTTGGTAATGATTTTAGGGAGGATATGAGATGTCAAATGAGGTTTCATCTAACGATTATGTGTCTAAGCTACTTTTGCTGACTTTGCATTTTCCTAAACTTAGAATTTTATGGTGCTCTAGTCCTTATGCGACTGCAGAAATGTTTGAAGAACTTAAAGTAACGAAAACTAAAGTGTTAAAGTGAGGATTACTGAATTGGTTTTACGTTTTAGAGTGGTAAAGAGCAGCCAAATGTAGTTGAAGCTCAGAAAATCACGGAAACAATGACAACTGAGCTTGGAATCGACTCCAACGTCGAGAAATACAATTCGGCACCAAAGGTTTCCTTGCATTTTAATATTTTAAACGACTATGTCTTTGTTTTAAATTGTTTTTAATGCTTTAAAGGACTTTTTAATGCTGATGCCTGGTGTTGACACTAAAAATTTGCGAGTGATTATGAACAAATGTGAAAGTTTAAACAGTTTAGCCAACGATTGGTCTGAAGATCAGCTGAATAAGTTGCTGGGAAACTTGATGAGTGCGAAGAACTTGCATCAGGGATTCCATCAGCCACTTGAGAAGCTTGGAGAAGCAAGAAACGCTGGGAAAGCAAAGGGAAAAGATTTTGGAAGTAAAAGGCCTTGGAAGAAGCGAGTTTGAAAGAAAGTATGTAGAGTTAATTATTAAATAATAAAGAATTAGATTCGTTTAATCAGTAAATCATTTTAGTTGTGTCATTTCGTCAGGTTCATAAGAAATTCTTGTAACTTCACTTTTCGCCTGTTAAGAATGAGGGAACATTCGCAGTTATATAAAAAAATTGTTTTTATAAAAACTTTAAAAATTTCGATTTTGTTTACATTTTCACAGGGGTATACTGTATGTAATTTTTCATTTGGAGAAACGAATTTGTTTGGTATTAAGCGGATTTTGTTTCGTATTAACAGGAAACAAATGTATGAAAATGCCTATACTTTAGTTTGGGCTGCAATGTTTTGTATTAAGCGAGTTTGTATTAACAGGGTTTCACTGTATATTAATTTTAGTCGAGACAAATCGCTTAAAGGTTAGTATTAACAAATGTGAAAGTTTGGCCAAACTATTAACTTTTTTAATCAAAAATGAAGTTCAGAAATTGCGATTGACAATGCGTTTTGTACAAATCCAAATCCGTCAATTGCGATTGACGGATTTGGATTTGTCTGATTTGAAATCTGTTTTCATTTTATTCGTTTTAGCAGTGGCCAAGTGAAGTTACAGTGGAGTAAACGTGTCATTGTAAAATATGAAATTCAGTCTCGTTTCTTTCTTGGGGAAACTACAACCAGAATGTCTTGATTCAGGAGATAAGGTTTTTATTTTAAAGAACCAAAAGCTGCTGGCTTCTGAAATGGCAATAAAGCTCTGATGATGAGATGGACGGTGAGAAATGATCTAGAAACAGCTGGTGTTAAACTTTGAACTAGAAAGCGTCATCGTGATGGACAGTGCTTCTTGACACATATTACAACTTGATTGCCTTTTATGTCATAGTTGGACAGTTACAGTTATTGGGAAGTGAACTACAAGATGAATAAATTTATTGATAAAATGGTAGTGAATCTATCATTAAATTCTGATGAAAGTGATTAAGGAAATCTCAAGAAAAGCTTATAAAGTAATTAATAACTAACAGCTGATTGTATTTAATTTTGTTTTTGTACAGTTGAAACTCGATTTTTAAAATAAAAATTTTTACATTATAATTTAATTTGCGAGTTATTAAGCAAAGTAATGACAGTAAGTGAATGTATTGCATGGAATTTTAAATTTGTATGAGTTTTGCCGCGACTGCAGTGTTGCCAGACGTCTTCTATTTGCATTATCATGAATTCAAAACCAAACTTTGAAATGTGTAAATGTAGTTTAATATTTTAATTATACATTTATTAATTAATTACTTAAATTAGTTTATATTTATAAAGCTGAATTTCAATTTATTTGACGATTCGTTTGAGGTAATAGAAATTTGAATCACCGATGACTGAACAACACTGCTGCGGTTGAAATTTCTAGCGAAAAAAAAAAGGAAGCCCACGTGACTTTCAAGAACCAATGACAAGTTACTAACTCTGCCGCCATGTTTCTTTCATAGTGAAATTCTACATGCGTGTGCGTGTTTTTTGCGTTCATCGGGAACACATTTAAATAATTTCTTCACTAATATTAATGTTGGAAATAAGTGTATAAGAATGACAAGCGAAGGAGGAGGAAAACTACGGCAGAAGAAAAGTAGAGCCGGAACTAAACCGTACGATAGACCGAAGGTAATTGTTCGAACGATCGTTATTTGGGTATTGGCGCCGAATCCGTTAGGAAAACGAGGCCAGGCCTTGTTCACCGTCGTTAAACCCACTCGAAAAACACTCGTAGACATGTTGTTGACGTTTTTTAATTCTCAATTTAGCAATATTCCTCAAGTAGAAAGTGTGAATGAGTATTTAAATGCTGTGAATTTGAACGATTCGTAGTGTTATGTTTACATGAATTAGGCCAATTCAATTTCAATGTAGGTGAATCTCCATTGCGGCCGTTGCTTCAACCGCTTGTCACGTGTGGCGCTGACGTCTCTTAGCAACCGTCTCCATAGGCTGCGGCTTCAAATTGATGCTAATAGTTTCGCTAACGTCGCCAATCAACCGTCTTCGTAAATTCCAACGTTGACACTGCAAAATTCAAAAACAAAATGTAAAAATTTTACCCCCTGAGCTGTTTCTGCACAAAAAAAAGTAGATTGGTGAATTTGGCAGTCAAATTTAAACAAACAGCTATAAATAAAACATAAATTTCAATTGCAAAACCAACAAAGAGAAGAAGTTGTTCAAAGTCTAAACTTGATAACTTTTTTTTTTGATCAGTTTCCAACTAAAAAAATAATGAAAAAGTTAAGTAAATTTATGATTGTGTATTTATAGAAATTTGAAATGTTTTATTTATTGCTCAATTTCACCAAGGGGGTAAAAATGGCAGTTTTTTAGTTTAAAATTATTGATTTCAACAGGTTTTTAGGTTGAAATTGACAGCACAAATTTTAATTTACTTTTAGTTTCATCACATAAAAAGCAAATATATTTCACAAAATTTAACTTTTATTTGATTAAATTTTGTTTCATTGCGTTTTGGGTAACAATTTTGGTCATTTTGAGCCAACATTTCACTTTAAACTTCAATATTTGAAACTTCTTCACATTTTCGACACCAAAAAAGTTGCTTTTTTTGTATACAATTTACTTAAAATGATAAATAGGCAAATATCTTTCACAAAAGTTAAATTTTTTGTGTGTGTTGGTCATTTTGAATCAATATTTTACTTTTAACGTCAATATATGATGCTTTTTCACAATTTTGGTACCAAAAAAGTTTGTTTTTTTTGCATGAAATTTATAAAAATGCAAATAGCTTTCACAAAATTCAACTTTTATGTGATCAAATTGTGTTTTATAGGATTTTTGGTGATAAGTTTGGTCATTTTGAACCAACATTTCACTGAAACTTCAGTATTTGAATTTTTTTCACATTTTATTCACCAAAAAACTTGCTTTTTAGCATAAAAATTAAAACGTTTTTCACAAATTTTAACTTTTATGGGATTTTATGTGATAATTTTGGTCATTTTGAACCAACATTTCATTTAAAATTTTAATATTTGAATTTTTTTCACAGTTTAGACACCCAAAAAGTTACTTTTTTTTTGCATAAAAAGTAGTTAAAAATCAAAAAAGGCAAATAACTTTTACAAAATTCAAGTTTTATGTGATGAAATTACGTTTTAAGTGATAAATTGGGTCAATTTGAACCCACATTTTACTTTAAACTTTAATAAATGAAGCTTTTCCTAATTTTAGACACCAAAAATTTTGCTTTTTTTTGCTTAAAAATTACGTAGGGCAAATAACTTTTACAAAATTTAACTTTTACGTTATCAAATTGTGTTTTAATGCTTTTTGGGTGATAAATTGGGTCATTTTGAACCAATAATTAACTTTAAACTTCAATAAATGAAGCTTCTTCATCGTTTTAGACACTCAAAAAGTTTTTTTTTGCACAATAATCACATAAAAAGATAAAAAGACATATATTTTGTTTAAAATTTAAGTTTTAATTGTTTAATTTTGTGTTTTATTGCGTTTTGGATGATAAATTTCATTTTTTTGAACCAATAGTTTATTTTAAACTTCAATATTTGAAAGTTTTAAAATGTGAAAAAGTTTTAAGTTGCTTTTTTTGCATAAAAATTACTTAAAAAACAAAAATGGCAAACAACTTTCTCAAAATTTAAATTTTGTTATGAAATTGCGTTTTGTGTGATAAATTGGATTATTTTGAACCAAAATTTTCTTTAAACTTCAATATTTGAAGCTTTTTCAGATCTTAAACATCCAAAAACTTTGTTTTTTACTTATTAATGGTTCTTAAATTTGATTATTGTTTTGGAAATGTGTTTGAGTCATTTTTCTATTAATATTGAGTTTATTTTTAGCTAAAAAGGGGTTTAACTAACCTTTATTGGCGAAAAAAATAGTAAAATCTCAGCAGGAGGCCTCTCAAAAGGATGGAATTTCATCTGAAAAATATCAATTGCAATGTTAAAATATTATTTAAAAAAAAATGTCTGATTATATGTACTGTTTGTTACTTTTTAGTCTTTGGTTGGACGTTTGAAAGACGCTGTGGTTGGTATTCCGTCTTGGGTGTCAAGCTTTGTTCCATGGTCTGAGCCAGTGGTGGCTGCCGAGACACCTCGGTCAACTGCGGTAGAAGAGTCTGACGATCACCGTGAAGCTGCCAGCCGTAAAAGCTGTCTTAACCTCAGCCCAACCAACAATAATGTTTCACCAGTAAAGCGGATAACCAATCCAAAAGCCAAAATCCCATTGGATAGTCCGGCTTATTTTAGAACCAATCACGACAGGGAAAGTTTGGAGTTGGAATCGCCGCATCATTCTGCTTCTGGGCCGAGCACCAGCACTCCTTTAGCGGCGTCTACTTCGTCGTCTTATTCACAGGCTTTAGCCAACGCCAGGGAGTTTGCTGCTGCCAGAAGACGAAAGGGAATCAGCGCTGGAGCTGCTACTTCTACCCCGGCACCTGCTTCGGCTCAGGTTCTGTCGGCGGCTGATGTTAACCGAAATGAAGACTCGTCTCAGCATTCGATGTCGGTGCCTATGGGAGGAAGAGCTGGAGGATTGGAGGCGGCTAAAAGAGTGGCTCCTCCTGCAAATGTGGCTAATAATAAGATGTATTCTAAATTAAGCGACTTTGGAAAGTTAAATGAAGTCTCGGCAATCACCCAGAAGCGATTCAATACAAGTAAGGACGAATTTTTTTTATAGCTGCTCTAGTTTATGTGGTTGCAATGACAAAATCGGCTCTTGGACTTCAAACTTATAAGTACTGAGGTTTGTACTTTGTTAATTATAGTTTTTAAAAGGCAAATGTAAGCAGTAAAACAGCAGTAAGACCTTCGTAAAGTTGGTTTTATCATCTTAAAATGATAATTTGCAGACGAAATTAGTGTTGAAACTCAAAGTCTAGTCACCAGGAACCATCATTAAGAGCAAAATGTGCACTCTAGTACTTGTTTATCAATAAGAAACAACTTATTAACTAGGATTGAACCACATTTAGTTAGTTTTCTTCAAATTTGAACTGTGGATAGATCCATAGTCGATTTTGTCATTTTTGCCAGTTTTTTGTTGTTGTTTTGTATCTGTATTTCATGTTCTACTGAACTAGATTGTGACAGTAACTCTGAGTGTAGTGAAGAGTCGATGTCAACGAGTGGATGTTCATCTATGATACCACATCCTGATAAGAGGGAATACCAACGAGAAGTGCTACAACATGACAAATCAAGGCAGAACTCTATTGATGACGTTACTGTAGTCGCAGGTTCGTTCAACGATTCAAAAGCATGGGGATTTTCATCAGAACTTTCAGGTACTTTTTAAGGATAAAAATAGGAATTTCTTGTGTGTAAATCAACAAGAGACTAAAGTTAATGTGGTTTATGATTTGTTTTGTAGAACGAAGATCAAAATCTTTGTTTTGGCCTGACAGTGTGACCGGTGCACAGCAGTCAACTTCAAAGCCTCAACCAACAGCAACTAGTTCTAGACCTCAGTTTAATCCTTCTCTTTTAGGAACATCTTTATGGGTTAGTATTTAAGTTTTATGAACTTGTTTTTGGTTGTTTGAAGTTTTGCATCTTTAATTGGTTTATTTTGCAGAGTGATTCGCGTTCTCTTTCTGGGAAACCACTTGGTGCTGGACCAAAAGCGGAATCGCCTTATTTAGGAAAAGTAACTTATGGATTTGGACCTCCTAGTGCTAAAAGAGCTAGGTCTTGTAGCTCTGCACCTTATAATGTAAGCGTGAAATTAGTTTTGTAGTTCAATCGATTGTTAATTGTTTTTTTTTTTTTATGTTTTTAGTTGGAATCATCTTCAACTCGGACAATTGTAAAGGCAAAAGAAGCTGAGAGGAATGGAGACGAATATGTGATGAGTTCAACTGCTAAACGAATATTATTAGCTTTGGAGAAAATGTCAACACCAGTCATGGTATGAGTTTATGGTGAAAATAACTTTTATTATGAAACTAAAAGTTGGGTTTTTGTTAGGACGCTAAGAAAATTCCAACAGTTAGTGTGCTGAGTCCAGTTCTGGAGTCTCCTCTTACGTTTAATGCAACTACGAGAAGACGTCCTAATTTATCGAATAGAAAATTCCTCAACAGCAGTTCAGTGCCTCCGACGCAGCGTCTGTTGACTCCTCAGTCGATCTCCACTAGGACCATCTCTCAAACCAAACAGGAAAACTCCACCAAAATTATCAGCAATGGTGAACAAGCTCCAAGTTTGCAAGCTGCACCAACTTCAGCAAATTATTTTCCTTCGTGAGTTTTCATTTATCTTCTAGTGAAATTGTTTTGTTTTTTATTGTTGTTTGGTGTTTTTTTTTTTGAGTTTTAGTCCATTGATTTCTTTAGTTTGTTGGCTATTAATAACTTTAAATCATTTTTTAAATAGAAAATCAGATTCAAGAGGAGGAGGAAAAATCCGAGCTCGTCCAGAACCAATGCATTACAGTTCGTCTGCTGCATCGAAAGATGACGTTAGTTTTCTTTTTATCATAATTCAAATGCTGAATAATTTTAATTTTAAATTCTGATTTCTGAAGGTTTTTGAGATGCCGAAACTTCCCGCCGTTTCATTATCAATACAAAATCTTCCAGTATTTGATTTAATTTCTAGCAAACCGAAGACTACAGAACCAAGTGTCTCTGCCTCACTAACATCATTAGCATCAACTCCAAAGTCTAGAAATGAAGCACCAAATGTACCATCACCTGCTGCTCCAACTTTTACTTTCTCCACACCTGTGGTCAAGCAGGATATCGGTTCAGTTAATGGAAATAGCGTTTCACCGGTAATTTTATTAATGTGGGTTTGAATGAACTGTAAAATTGAGATTTTCTGTTGTTTTGAAGGCGTTGTCGTCTCCTTTACCAAGTTATCAGTTCAATTCGCCTGCAAATGAAGTGGTGAAATCAAAATCGGACAGTTTTCAGGGATTTGTGTCTTCTTCACCGGTAAATGCGAAACCTTTAAAGAGAAAATCTATACATGAAGCTGATTTGGTGCCAGAGCGTGTTGAGGGCAAGTTTGTTTTTTGTAGCTTCGAGTAAATGGAAAACGTTAAACTGATCTGCATGTGTTTTTTTAGGTGTAGCAGTGGCTTCTGAGTTGAAAACGGGAAGTGTAATGGATATTTTAGGAAAATCAACAACAGTGAAGCCTGTAACTACAGGTAATCTTTAAGAATAAAGTTGTTGGTGAATTAAGAAACTCAAATTTCTATGAAAAATCGACGTATTAATGATACATTCGTTGCTGTTTGTGAAATCTGCATTGATGTGATGTATTTCTGAATGTTTCTTTGTTTAGGTTTTGGTGATAAATTTCGTCCTGCTGAAGGCTCTTGGAATTGTCCCGACTGTTTCATAACAAACAAATCGGACGTAGCAAAATGTTTAGCTTGTGGAGCCAATAAACCTGGAGCTGCCCCAAAAGTTGCAGCAGCTGTTCCATCTGCTCCAACTTCAACATTTCAATGGGGAGATAAATTCCGTCCTGCTGCTGGCACTTGGGAATGTCCCGGCTGTATGCTGAGAGTTTCTGCAACTAGTGATAAATGTGCGGCTTGTCAGACGTCTAAGCCAAAAAGCGCGGAAGCAACTACCTCGACGATCAACACACCGGCGACGAGTGGACTAGGAACAAGCTCCATTGTGACGTCAAGTAAGTTGAATCCGTCATTGGTGGATGATGGCAAATGGGAATGCGACATATGTTTGGTTAAAAACGTAATCAGCGCCCACCAATGCGTGGCTTGTGAAACGCTGAAAAGAAAACCCGTTCAACCTGCAGCTGTGTCGTCAAGTAAAACAAATACATTAGTAGGCCCTCAAAGGATTTAGCTTTTGAGGGCTTAACGGATGTTTGTTTTGATTGGTATTTATGATTAATTTTTGTAGGTGGATTCAAGTTTAACGCTCCTAAAGCAACAGCAACGTCATCCAGTTCGTCATTTAAATTCGGAGTTCCAGCACCTTTGGCAGTGACAAGCAGTGAAGGTATCAATAGTAGTTTTAAATTTGGGTTCAGCTCGTCTGCTGATACAACAACAGCCACCACAGCTGCTGCCACTTCAGTCACGTTTAGTTTTTCAAAGCCAAACGATAAACCAAAAGATACTCTTGCGTTGGCTGATGAAAATCCGGTTGTGACTTCTTCGACTTTGGTGGCGGCGGCTGCATCGTCTAATGTAGCGACAACTACCACAGCAACAACATCTGCTTCGTCGACTGTTAGTGGCGGTTTTAAGTTTGGATTTCAACCCACTAATAACCTAGTTACATCATCAACTGCTGCGACTCCTTCGACGTCACTGTCATCTACAGCTCTGCTGGCTCCACCAACATCAAAAGCAGCTGAGCAATCAGAGTCAATGCCAACTTCGACGACAACAACAGCATCTTCATCCACTCTCAGCTCATTTGTCACAAATACAGGTAAAAGGTTTGATTTACTTTTGTTAAGTTTTCATTAACTATTTTGTTTATTTTAGTTCCTTTTGGGTCTGTTTCTTCAACTACCACTTCGACTGCTTCATCGGTGCAGACAACAAAATCAGATGTGTTTACATTTGGTGCTAAACCTTCATCTTTAGCTCCTTCGACATCCGTCACTACTATTGCCACATCGGTTGCTTCTTCTGTCCCTTCCACTGGTTCTGGTGGTGGTTTTCCATTTTCATTTACCGCGCCTAGTGGACCTAAAACGCAATCCTTTTCCTTCACTTCTACAAGCCAAGCAACGACTGCCATGGCGGGCGATTCGGCTCTAAAATTGCCTCAGACTACGTTTGGAAGTGGCTTTTCAGGTTTAGCTGCTACAACAACAGCTCCTGCATCGACTAGTGGAAGTTTGAACTTCTCATTCGGCGGTAATTCAGCTGTTTCTGTTGGTATTAAGCGAAGTAATCCTGGGAGTGACGAAGCTGATGGTAAAAATGTGACATTTGGCTCCCTGAATAGTTCTGAACAGAAGAAACTATCGTTTAAATCTCCAGCACCTGTTTTTGGTGCTTTAAGTACTGTAAGTGATAAGGCTCCTGCAAGTAACACGTTCACTTTTGGAAGCTCTTCACCGGCACAGTCTACAACGCCTGTTTTTGGTTCTTCGGACTCAATGAAGTTAGCCACACCTTTTGGATCCACCAATACGCCAAACTTGGCTTTTGGCGGTGCTGTTTCTACTCCTTCTCAATCGTCTTTGGCGGTTCCAGCGTTTGGATCGAGTTCAACTAATTCGCCATTTGTGTTTGGTGCCAGTAATTCTGCCGCTTCAACTAGCTCTTCAACTACTTTTGGTGCTGCTGGAGCATCGACTGCTCCTGCATTTGCTACTGGAGGATTTGGTAGGTTAGGTGGAACCGCTACAACTACTCAGCCAGCGTCCTCTGGCTTTAACTTTGGAACCTCAACTCCTTCAGCTTCTTTGGCACCAACAACAACGTCGACGACTTCTTCATCCGCTTTTACATTTGGTGCTCAACCTGCAGCCGCTCCATCGGCTGTGTTTAGCTTTTCAGGAAATCAGGTAAATGCAAAATCTGATTAATTTTAATCAAAAAACGTTACAGTATTTCAATCTATGTTTACGAGTATTATACAGGACAAATTTAAAATAATTCAGGTTTTTTATTAGTCATTTTTAATTTATAAAGTTAAGTTTGTATCTAAAATTTAGTCATTTGTAAATAAAACTAAGTCACTCATATTTGACATTAGTTTTACTTGTAACTGAAATTTCACTGTTTTGCCAAAAATAATGCATTTGTTGCATAAATTGCATTTATTTTCTCAAATTTCATTCATTTTTTTTTTCATAAACTTTTGTTCATTTTTTTTTTGAAATTTCATTTATTTTTTTTTCTTAAAATTTCATTCATTTTTTTTACTAAAATTTCATTCATTTTTTTTCATAAACTTTCTTTCATTTTTTTTCCTAAAATTTCATTCATTTTTTTACTAAAATTTCATTCATTTTTTTTACTAAAATTTCATTCATTTTTTTTACTAAAATTTCATTCTTTTTTTTTACTAAAATTTCATTCATTTTTTTTCTTAAAATTTCATTCATTTTTTTTTCATAAACTTTCGTTCATTTTTTTTACTAAAATTTCATTCATTTTTTTTTACTAACATTTCATTTATTTGTTGCTCAGATTTCATCAACATTTTCCTAAAATTTCATAATTTTTTGTCCAAATTTATTTTATTTTGTGGTTAAAATTTCATGCATTTGCTGCTACAATTTCATAAATATTTTGCTAAAAATTCATTTATTTGTTGCTAAAATTTAATTTGAAGCTAAAACTCTATTTGTTGCCTTTTTAATGTCACAATAAACACAAGAGCATCAGAAATTAATATTAGCTTTCATTCAATATCAAAATTATTTGCATAAAGCTGAATATCTTATTTCACAATAGTTATTTGAATAATTTCAATGTCCTAAAAGACATTATACCAACCAATGAAGTCAAAACTTAGTTAAATTATTATTGAGTTTGAAACTTTGGTATTGATGCAAGGTTTTTATTTGTTTTAGCCACAACAGCCACCATCATCAAATTCATTTGGTGGATTTGGTGGAACTCCATCCAGCACCACAATCACCAGCCAACAACAACAACCACAACAACAACAGTCATTACCATTACCAGGATTTAATTTTAATCCTGCACAACCTCCCACTTTTAACTTTGGTGCTTCAAATAATCCAACACAAAACCAAGCTTTCCAATTTAGGTAAATTTAATTGGTTAAAATGTAGTTCAAGTTAATTAATTAATTAATTGTTTTTAGCGCCAACCCGTTTGATGCACACGCTGCTGCTGGACAAACCAATCGCATTGTTCGTAAAGCCAGAAGGAGAAACAAGTAAGATGTATAGGGAGTAGTATAGGGGCAGGGAAAGCTGATTTAAGAAGAAAAAAAATGCTAATAAAATATAAACAGTTAAGTAATTATATAAACAAAATAATAAGAATGTCAAAAAAATAATGACTTCTTTTTGTTTTCTTTTCATTATAATTGTAGTAAAAATAGTAGACATGACCCTAACAATCTTCAATCTCTTTTTCCATTGAAATGTACATTTTTATAATTTTAGCAAGTTAATGCCATTAAAAATCTGAACTGGGACTTTTTTTTTTTTTTGGGAGTTTGTACGAGACTTTACTTTTTAAAAGTTGTATATTTGCTTTTGAATTTCGAAAAAATATATTTAAATTGTCATTTTTTAATTGAGATAATTCAGCACTGTGTACTTGTTGTTAAAGGTGTTTGGAGATTTCACCATTAGTATTTCCCTACCAACATCTAATCACTAACAGTACCGGGTGATCGAAAGATATCACTACCCCATAACTAACACCATCTAGTAGTATTTTAAAAATCTCAATTTTTTTAGTAGAGTAAAACCGACTTGAATAGCCTTCATATTCATTAATAATCCAATTAAAAATATTCAAATTTAAGACGTAAAGTTCAATTAAAATTTTATTTTTTTTCGCTTGGCTTATTAGAAAATAGCCAAAGGAAAATAATGTTTACATCCGGAAATAATGTACAATAATATTTACAATTAAATAAAAATAACCAGTTATTTGTAAACAATTACTGACTTTGTTTACATTTATTTTTTATCACACTCATTATAAGTTTATTCATATTTTTTTTTAAAATTTAATTCGCTCTATTTGGTTTTCGTGAATTTTTTTTTTATAATTATGTTGTAAAAATAACTTTTTAAACTAAAATTGCACTGACTGAATTGGTCATTTCATTACAAAAAATGAAGTTGTTAATTCAGTCCAGAATTTAAGTGCCAATAAAGTAAAAATATTGCATTTAAGAATTTTTAAATTTTGTTTTATTTTGAAATAAACAATAAAACTAATCATGTACAACATAATTAAAAAACCTTTTTTAAAAAAAAACCAAATAAAGCAAGTTTAATTTGTCAAAAACATGAATAAAACTACTGGTACAAGTGTAATAAAAAAAATTAATATAAACAAACTCAATATTTATTTTTAAAAAAACTGACAATTTTTATTTAATTGTAAATATTATTGTACATTATTTCCGGGTTTAAAAAGCATTTTCCTTTGACTTTATTTCCTTTAGCTATTTTCTAATAAGCCAAGCGAAAAAAAATAAAATTTTAATTGAACTTTACGTCTTAAATTTGAATATTTTTAATTCGATTATTAATGAATATGAAAGCCATTCAAGTCGGTTTTACTCTACTAAAAAAATTGAGATTTTTAAAATACTACCAAATGGTGTTAGTTATGGGGTAGTGTTATCTTTCGATCACCCAGTATTAGGCTATAATAATAAGTGAAATTTCATTTATTGGAATTTTTTTAATTTTTTTTTTATGAAATTTTAACTTGGTGGTGAAATGTCGGGGATTAAAATTTGGTAATGAAATTCTGTAATGTGGTAAAATATTGGTGTTTGAATGTTACTAGAAAAAATTTTAAGATGAAAAGTTGGTGGTGAAATGTCAGTGGTAAACAATTGGGGATGAAATATTGGTGTTGAAATGTTATTGGTATAAAGTTAAGTGATGAAATGTAGGTGGTGAAATCTCTGTGCACTGGCAATTAAAACCTTGGCTGGAGCGGTGATCGCCACGCTCAATGCTTTTCTTTGGAGCGCTCAATTATTGCATTATCATTATTTTCTTTGTCGTCATTGCGGGAAAGGGTTTAGCGCACTAGTTTGTTAAGCCGCGAAATTTCGAACTTTCATATTTGAAATTTTGAAATTCGAGTTAATAAGAATGAAAGTGGAATTTTAATGTAACTATTAAAGATTAAGTGGAAGAACGTTTTTAATTCAAAATTTTTAAAGTTCTGAAAGAAAATTAGTAATTTTTTGGCATTTGTAAATAATTAATTATTAATTACTAGTTGGAAAATATGATTTAGGTTAACTTGTATTATTTTCGATAATTGTATTGTTGAGGTTAATTTAAAACGTTTTTCTTTTCTTCTTGTGTATATAAAATAGTAAATTTGAGGCCCAAGTTCTGAATCTTAATTTAAATGTTTTTCTTTGGTTGGGAAAATGGCAAAATTTTTTTTAAAAAAGACAAAATTTAAATATTCACAAATTAATTAATAAAATCTTATGTGGGAAGTCATTTTTCTTGTTAAAAATATTTTAATTTTTTTATTTGTATTCACCGATTTGTGATTTTACGTTAATTTTTTTGTGAATATTTAGATTGCACTTTTTAGTTCAATTTATAATAATTGTATTGGATGATTTTCAAGGTTAAAACAGGTTTTTTATGGAAAGAAATAAACGAGACAAATCGCCATTGGAACTAATGAGATCTAGTCTCAATTCTTTATTGTCTAGATAAGAAATGAGACAAATCCCCATTGAAACTGATACGATTTAGTCTCAATACTTTTAATTTTTTTCTCCATGAAAAGAAACGGGAAAAATCGTCATTGGAACTAATGAGATTTAGTCTCATTTCTTTATTAACACTGTTAAAATTGGTTTAAATTTTGAAAATTGTCCTGTATTTCATGTCCACGACCACTTTCCCTTCTAACATTGTTAAGCTTTTCTATCAGTCAACACAAAATAGGGTCTCATTTGGCTTAAAAATTGGAAAATTTCAGCCAAATATTGTAATATTTGTTTTCAGTCAAATGAAACAAATTTAATTTATATTAAATGGTAAATAGAATTTTTTTAAGAAAAAAAAATCTGGTGATATTGAAACTGTGTTAACAATTTCTTTTCCTCAAGAAGTAAAAACTTTTAAAAAATAACAGAAATGTTGATTGTAATATTGTGAGAAACCTGTTTTGGATGATTATGATGAATATTTGATTGATTAATTTATTAATTGATCAAAAATATTAGTAGTTTAATGTTCACGTGCTTTTTTTAAGTAGTGTTGTTTTTTCTTGCATTTTGTACATAATATTAATCGGTATATTATTATTATGATGATGATTGTATATCATTGATATAATTATTATTAAAAAAATACCCACATTTTGTCCTGAAAATTTGAACAATGTTAATGTAAAATTCAACTAAAATTTCAATTTTTTGTTTTGTTTTTTCGTTGATTTTCTTCTATCATTTTTGTTGAATAAAAATTTTTGTTTTAAACATTGAAAGTCGTAAAAATAAATAGAATTTCAACAAAATGGTGTTTTTACACTTTTTTTGTCGTTTTAATTAGTTTTGAAATTACAGTACTTGGAAATTTGGTTGCGAGAAGTGTTGGAAGAAGAATCGAGACAAAATGTCATTCAAGACAATGTAAATTGTCTCATTATTTGTAGAAAAATAAAGAAATGAGACAAATCGTCATTGAAGCCAATGTAACTCAGTCTCGTCAAGTGTTTCTATGGCAACTGAAACACATTTTAAAATTGGAAATTGTTTTTTAACTTGTATGTTAATATATAATAATTAAATTACAATTTTAGATTGTAGCTGAAATTATGATTCAGTTACTGTATATAAAATGTGACACATAAGAATAAGGAAAAGTTAAAATATAAAACAGATTTTCTAAGAAGTTTAAACTAAGGAAATAACATCATAAAAATTCTTTTTAAAAATATGATACGTCACATGAAGCTTAAATGTCTTAGATTTAAAATTAAAATCTATTTTTTTAATTTTTATTTCATTTAAAGTGAGATCACATTAATTTAATTAATTTGTTTTTATTTAAATTTTATAAAATTGTACGATGTGATTAAATTCAGTTAAAAGTAGATCAAATCGATTGAATGTTTATAGAAATCTATTAATAGTTATTGAATCAATTAAAAGTTTGTGAAAATCAATAAAAAGTTTGTGGGAATATTTTAAAGTTGTTGAAATCAATTAAAGGGACCAGTAATTTGTTTTTTATGAAACTTAAGTAGTCTTATACCCCAGTAGAGCATAGAGGCCAGAAGGCTGATCAACGTTTGGGACGCGTCAATGTTAAAATGCCATAGGCAATGTTAAATCAATGTAAAAATGGTTCCCAACCTGATTTTTTTAACAGGAAATGCATCCTGTTAAGAAAAAATTTAGTAGCAAGGGAAGTTTGAGGAGTTATGAAGTGGGGGTGGGTGGGTGGCAAAATATTAAAAATGAAAGAAAAATATTTAAAAACATCCTGTTGTTTGGTGATAAAATTCCAAGAATTGTTTACAAAAAATAAGGTGTGGGTGTGTGAAAACATATCCTGTAATGTGAATTCCTGGAAATGGTGTTTTTTTACCATTTTTTAAGACTCGCAATAACAACAATGATTTAAGGAGAACAAAAATAAATTTTATTATTATTATAAAAATGAAAAAAGTAACTGTAAACAAATTATGACAAAGAGATCCATTCTTCTAAATCTGCCAGCACCATGTCTTGTTGTTTAGTATTATGTACAGCTTGTTTTATTGCCAATATGCTGTATTTTAACAGTTTGTTTTCATTGATTAAGGTTGTCATTTCCTTTTTTTGAAATTTGTGCCATCTAATCTGGTTCTCAGCTTTCCTTTTTTTGATCTCTTCTTTACCTTTTTTATTTTAAAAAACTAAAAAAAATTAAAAGAAATGTATAAACACAAATAAATGCATTTTTAAAAAAAACATTTAGTTAACTGAGCTTGATCTTGAACATGATTTTTTTGGTGCAGGTGGTGCCAGTAAGTTGGTTGACTGTGCTGGTGGTGGTCTTTTTGGGGTTTCCTTAATGGATGAAAGTGGTGGTGGAACATTTAATAAAACAAAATCATCATCATTGGTAAAAGGTAATCCTGCTTCATGACATGTAGTGGCCAACATGTCCATTGGACCAGTTGTTATTTTTTCTGGTGTTTTAGGAATGATATCAAAGTTCTTCATAAAGTTGTTGAATTCATTTTCCTCTTCAACACTCCTCTTGTGCTGCATCTGTTGTTGTTGATGTTGTTGCTGCTGCTGCTGTTGTTGGGCAGACTCTCTTAAGGCATTTTGAAGAGCTTGAACTTCATTTAATGTTTTCTTCAGCATTTCAGATTGTTGTTCAATTTGGTTTTGTAACAGTTGAATTTGTTTAGACAAATTTTCTAACCGTTTCTCAAATGCAATGCAAATCTTCATTACCTCAGTCTTGGTGATTTGTCTGACAAAATCAGCCATGGTTAAGTTGTAATTTTTCAAGTGACTTGGGTGATTTTAAAGCAGTTAATGAGTAATTAAAAGTTGTTACTTACATTTTATAGTTATTTTAACAACAGGAAGCACTTCCTTTCTAATGGTTATATTTGGCTTTGACATTCCTGTTGATGAATTGAATGAAGACTTTTTCTTATTGTTTTAAGTGTTTTTTGATAGATTTTCTGTAAACACTCACAGTTAAAATCTGTTAGTCCATTAAATTCCTTAATGGAATTAGTTGATTTTTTTTCTTCAAGAAAATCAGCAAACAAATAAACAATTTGAATTTGATATGTAGTTGTAGCCAAGTCCTTCATTAGTTTGATTTTTTCTTTGTGATATGTTTTATTTGTAAGACTGACATCTTCCATTAGATCAGCTTCCTTTTGATAGAGTTTTTGAAGTTCCTTGCTGTATAATGTTATTATGTGCAATAGTCTTCTGTCCATTACAGGTTTAGGCACATAGGGCTGCAGTGGTTCTTTAACACTTTCATTATCACAAAAAATGGCTGTAGACCTGTTAAATCTTTGACTAATTTTGAAATGTGCAGCTGGAGCTCTATAATTAGTTTTTTGTTGAACACTACATTGGGTTTTACTACATTTAAACAACTTGGCCAAATAATGTAATCTATGTTGCTGCAATTGCACTTTTATGTTTCTAAAACTCAATCTTGACATGCTGCCAAAATGTTACAGACTAAAAAAAAATAAATGTAAGGCAATATATAGTGTACATGATAGCAACAAATGCAATCAATTTTGACAGATATCACGGCAAGAAAAAAACAAAAATAGAGCAAGAAGGAAAGAAAGAGATGCAACCCCCAAGTACACCCCAGGCATACAGGACAAACTCATTTAGCAAGCAAGTACTGCACCCAACCCACAATGTGTTCTGTGTAGATGTCCAGTGACCAGTGGATGGTATCGCTCACCATCAAGTTGCACATGAGACATGAATAATGAACAGACTTCCCAATAACTGCAACTCTTAATTATTACTGTGGTGTTACCCTAAAGAGAGCCCACAACAAAGGTGTAGAGGACAATCTTTACCCTGAGCCTCCAAGGATTGCTGCAACTTGAAATATTTATTAATTTTTTCAAGAGCTGTTTCCTTGAAGGCTTGTTGGCTATTTTGAAATGGCATTGTCAAATCTTAGTTGGATCTGCTAAGTGTCCACCAAGTCAGAGCATAGATCTCATAATCCTGGAACACAGTGGTCCTCAATGATCTGAACACTATCACATGCACAAATAAAGTTGTGCAAATGCCAGCGAACATTATTGTGGCATTCACAAATGGCAACCAATACAGCAGGAGCACATTTAACCAAGACCAATGCACAAAGTTCCAATCAGTGAAGTGAGTAAACCTACAAGTTACCATGAAATGATTGGAACATTTGTTTGGAGAAAGAAGATGGAAAACCTTACCCTAGTTAGTATGAGAGAGCAGAGCACTCAACTGCAAGTTGTGGAAGAAGCATTGCAGATGGTGGGATACATAAAGCTTACTATGGTGATCAACTACAAAGAACCATTGCTCATGTTTTAGATGTAATTGGAGCTCATCCTTGCAGCAATAAAATACCATTTCAGAGATTAAATCCGGCATTGAGTTGGCAAGTGGCAGCCCATATATGTCCCCACACAGTCTCAGTTCCAACCTGACGCAAAAAATTGACCATTTGTGCACCCTGACAAGAAATCACAGAGGTCAACAGAGGTAACCTGTTTTCCAAGGCAAAGCCTAGCTCCAACAACCTCAGACAGATGGTTCCAACCCTCATCCAGGACAGAACAATCAGCAGAGGTGACCACAAAAACTGCAGATCAAACCACTAGACCAGCAGCACCACTCCATGCTCATAGTCAAAATGGAGCATGGGAGTAGCAGCCTAAAATGTGCACATGCGCAGTGCTAAGTAGTGTTTAATACTTTTCAACAGGTTCATTAACCTGAGTTATTATAACAATTTGTTTATAGCATTAATGAAAAATGTAGTGCAAAAACATAATTGTTTATCAGATAACATTCCGGATAACATCGGTTATAATCTGTTTATTGGATAACATTCATAAATGCATAACTTTCTCAACGAGGATATTTTACCAACAGTATACACTTTGCTTAACTGCTTTTCATTATAATAAAGCAATCTAATTTTAATTAACTTTTTTATGATGCAATATGATCATCAATAAAATTGAACCATTATAAATCGCATGTTATCGATTTTTTGTCTACTAATGTCACAATAAACATTCATTTGAATGAAATGAAAACAATCTACAGGTAAATTTACTTGGTATTACATGGCACAGGTCATCACTTGAAATCTATGGTTTTCATTAACCAAAAGTGGTTCAGTTCTCTTCTGAGGCATTGCGTAGTAAAGCTTCTCCCAAAATAATCTTTCTCCCCATTTTACATAAGTGTTTGTTTTGATGTACATTTTCAAGTCAGGATCAATGTGGGTGGAGTTAATGACGTCATCCATGACAATGAGAAGCACTCGAGGACATTTGTCTTCCATCATTTGAATGTGAGCCGCTTTGAACTCAAACATACACCATCCACTATTAACAAAGCTCTTGGTCAAAAGGACAATTGTCCTGGAGCTCAAGCGAATGGCTTCCAAAATGGCGTCTTGTATGTATTCACCAGGCAAGAAGTTCCTCTGGTGTAAACATAACTTGTAAGGGTTGTCAATCTCTTCTAATTTGGGCAAAATTTCTCGAATTAGAAATTCACAATCGTCACTGTTATAAGCAATGAAAGCATCAAACACTTTGTCTTTCACGTTTTCGTCACTTCCGGTTCGATTAAACACGCGCGATTTCAGTTTTAAATACAAAATCACTTGAATTTCAAAACGAAACACAAATGACAATACGATTGCCAACAGAATTAATCCACTGAAAATTCCAGCAACTATCCAGTTCATGTTTGTCAATTTGCAATAGTAAATGACATATTCAGCCATTGGTAACATAGCAGGTATTCCATTGTTATCAATGCAATAAATGTCTTTAGCATTTAAAATAATAGACCAATGATCTGCCATATAATTATTAAATTTAGAAATGAAATCACATTCACAACTCCAATCATTATCGTGAATTGTCAATTGTTTTAGTGACGTTATATTGGATAAATTCCACAAAGGGAAAGTAGACAATTGGTTGCCAAGGAAATGCAGATATTCCAATGACAACACTTCATTAAAGCAATTGCTTGGGATAAAATTTAGTTGGTTATTATTTAGTCTCAATTCTTTTAATCTGCTCATTTTTTTAAAGATTTTTTCAGGCAATGTCTTTAAAAAATTGAAACTTAAATCAAGAATTTCAAGTTCAGTCATTTGGTCAAAGGTTATTTCGCTTATTGAATTTATGTTTGAGCTGTTAAGATAAAGTTGTTTAACATTTAAATATTTAGAGAAATTCCCATCAATCAATGGGAAATTATTCCCATCTAACCAAACAGTGAATTCAAATTGTAAATTTTGGATTTCATCACTATTAAAATATTTTGGTATTTGAGTTGCATTTGAATTTGAGCAATAAAGATGGACAATTGAGAAATTATCTATTGTGTAACAATAACAAGGAAATGGACATTTGAATTTACATTGAAATACATTGTTTTGTAGTTCATTGTAAATTGAATGGTCAGCAAGACATCTGTTGCTGTCATTGTAATTTGACTCGCATAGCAAATTGTTTGATATGATTGGTTTTACGATTAATCC
>JAAFCF010003059.1:4751831-4765835 GCA_013389785.1 Helicorthomorpha holstii
CAAAAAATTAAAAAATGAGACAAATCGTCATGGAAATCCATGTAACTAAGTCTCATCAATAACAAAAAATTAAAAAAAGAGTCAAATCGTCATTGAAACCAATGTAACTTAGTCTCATCAATAACAAAAATTAAAAAAAGAGTCAAATCGTCATTGAAACCAATGTAACTTAGTCTCATCAATAACAAAAAATTAAAAAAAAAGAAACAAATCGTCATTGAAACTGACAATAATTAGTCTCGTTTCTTTAGTTGCACTTTTAAAAACGATAAAAAAGAAATACCTGATAGTGAATTTGGACTGGTGTGGTCAATTTGGTCATTGAGATTGACAGATGGACCTCTTCATAACATTTTAGGGTATCATCATGTTTTTCAATTTGTATGAAACTGTTGCTTGGTGAAAACCAACTTTTTAATGTTTCATACAACATTGGCTGTGTTTGGTAGAAATGATGGAAGTTTGATTCCCACACTGATGGTCGCCAGCCCATTAGATGTGGATACCTTACTGTAGGATAATTAACAGCTGTAATCTATAAGCAATAAAAGTAAGTAATTTTGGTACTGAAAACGTCTAAGGTGATTCAATAAATCTTAATAGCCTTTTGAATCACTTTTGTATACAAACAATTTGCAACAAATTTTACTTTGAGTCTTAAAGTTTCAATGTTTTGATCTTGTGAAGGAATAACAAAATGTGCAATTCCTTGTTGATTTGTTAAAATCTTGACAATTATTTTCTTTGCTTCAGAACCGTTTTTAAAAATGGTTCTGCACTCGATTTCTAATGGTTCACTAGAAACAGGAAGTCCTCCACTGTTTTCCACTTTTACCTAAAACAAAATCAATTGCTATTAACATACATTAAAGTGATCTAACTAGATAATTGTTACCTGTCCATTGTATTGTAAACCAGATTTAAAATATTTCTTTGAAATGTATGCAAGTTTTAATGGAATTCTTTTGATTTCTTTATCCTGATGACCACTCATTATCGTTTCTGGAATTTATTGGAACCATTAACTTAGTTGAACATGTAAATTGGATTTATATAATGTACCTGTGCCTAATTCAGTTACTTCAGCATAAAAACGAAGGATACTTCTTGAGTGCATTTTTCCATCATCTAATTTTAATTGAGTCCGATTGACTGTCATTTTTAAACATTTGTGAAACTAAATAATTAAATAATAAGTAAATAGCTGACTGAAATTTAAATTGAGTTACACTTGCCTCTTCTTCAGTTAAAAATAAAGGTGTAGTTTGGTCGGTTTTCGAAGTCCTCTGATTTCTAGTTATATTTGCTTTTATTTTTCCAATGACTGGCTCTCCATAAGTGTAACTTCAATATGTTATAAGACATTAGAGCAGAGATAAGTAACTTAAGAGTAAAAGCAAACTTACTGAGCACAGACTTCCCATGAGATTTCATTATCAGAATAAGTGATAAATGGTGGTGGTTTTATGTCAACTGAAAACTTTGGCAAAACTAAAAAATTGTAATAAAATGATGACTAAAAAGCTAACTACATGTTAAACACTAACTGACCATATTCATCAACTTTAAATGTTTGTTGTATTTTTTTATTTGTTACATCCTCAACGTTAATGGTCCAGGTCCCCAGTTGTGGCTCTTCTGATAGTTCAAAGCTTAAGTCTATAATTCCATTTGAACTTGGAGGAAATGTCCATTGAGACAGACGAACTTGAGATGGATTTTCAATTGTAATTAGTTTTATCTAGAAATTAAGTTTCAAAAATTAAGTTTTAAAAATTAAAATATTTAAATAAAAAGTGATTAAATGTTGCTACTTTTTAATAGATCATTTACCAAATAAGCAAATTATCAATGTTATGAATTGGTTTATTGGTTTTTAAATAAATATTCGAGATAGAACTTTGAGAATGAATTTTTGGAATAATTTTTAGAATGAATTTTTTAAATAATTTTTAGAAAGAGTTTTTTAAATAATTTTTAGAATGAATCTTTGGAATAAATTTTAGAATGAATTTTTGGAATAATTTTTAGAATGAATTTTTGGAATAATTTTTAGAATGAATTTTTGGAATAATTTTTTTGGTGAGATTTTTTGGAATGAATGTTTGAGATGAATGCTTTGAAATTGGTTTGAATGATAAACCTGCAAATCCACAATTATCATTTTATGGCATAGATGGTCATAATAATGTAAAAATGGAAATATTATTTCTAGTTTCTTAATGACTTTGATGTATAAAAACTTACCTGTTCATTAATTGGTTGAAATTGTGTTGTCAAGTGTAAAACTCTAAATTTAACTTTTAAACAAATTATTAAAAAATATTAGTGACACTTCAAAAACTGTGTAAAAACAAAGTACCAATTTGTCCAGGTTTATAAATGGGCTTATCAGTCTGAACAAAAGTTAAATTGGTTTTCTGTCTAATATGAACATTTTCAACGCCACTAAATGAATAATTTTCATCAGTAAACGATCCATTTACATAAATCTGTGCTGTATTTGCTGATGTCTGATGAACTTTCAACTCAAAACATCGTCCAAAACCTATTAAAATTCAATATGTTTACCAGGAATAATTTCATCAAGATCATTATTATTATAACAAACAATTCATAGAATTGAATACATAAGTAATATTAGAAGGCAATCATAGTATTTGTGTTCACTAGCAATATGACAATGTCACTCAGACTCATCACTTAAAAAAAATTAAAAAAAAAACGAGACAAATCGTCAATAAAACCAATGAATCTAAGTCTCATCACTTTACTATGATATACATGTTTGTTAATACATATCTTATGGTTATCCTGTAAATGATTGACAAGTAAATTTACCATTTTCTATGCTCTGAGTTGTTTGTCCAATTAGCTTTCTTTCAGGTTTACTAACAAGACTAATCAATATTGATCCATTGGTTTGAATGTTATGCAAAGTTATGCAAATTCTCTCGTTTGAATCAGAATCAAACTCAGATGGAGCAGTCAACACATATCCACTTAAAACAAAAACAACATAAAGTTAACTATATTAAATTTTTACAACTAAAATAGTCAATTACCGTTTAGTTTCACTTTCAACTGGAATAGAAATGGTTCTTTCAATCCAGAGAAAACTGAAAAGCAAAAACTGTAATGCTAAAAACTTCATGGCGTTTCATCAACAACTTATCTTTTACTTTTGTCATCTTATCGACAGATTTTCTTTTTATATATTTTAAAATGGAAATTTAATATTTTGTTATTGATGATTTTTAAAGTCTGAAGACGTCATATGACGTCAAATTTTAAGAAGTTGTTTATAATTGTATCTCTTTAACCTTTATCCTTTTGAATGAGTGAATGAGACTATATTACAAAATATCAAATGCCAATATATCTTTGATCAATTTTAATAAATGTCAACGTTAAGCAATTCTAAATATTTTTAAATTTTTATTGTTATTTAATAAATGAGACAACTTGCTTATGAAATCTGTAGAAATTAATTTTTAACTCGTCATTAGATTGTCACATAACTGTATAAGAGTACAGTTATTTTCCAATCACTTGTTACAAGTAAAACTAAGAAACAACCATAAGTGTTAAATTATGAAAAATGATTATTGATTAGGTAGAGTTATTTGTCCAATTAACTTGTTTTCAGGTTTACTAACAAGACTAATCAAAATTGGTTTGAATGTTATGCAAAGTTATGCAAATTTTTTTTTTTTTTTTGAATCAGAATCAAACACTGAAAGAGCAGTCAACACATATCCACTTAAAACAAAAACCATATAAAGTTAACTACTGTATATTAAATTTTAACAACTAAAATAGACCATTACCGTTTAGTTTCACTATCAACTGGCACAGAAATGGTTCTTTCAAACCAGGGAATACTGAAATGAACAAATTGTACTACTAAAAACATCATGGTGTTTCATTAACAACTTTTCTTCTATTTTTAAAACGGAAATTTAATATTCTTTTATTGATGATTTTATTGATGAGTCTCAAGTTTACATATTATGTCTAATTCTAGGAATTTGTTTATCTTGTTAACTTTTACCCATTACAAAATATCATATGTCACGATATCATTGCTTAATTTTATTAAGTTACAATGTTAAGCAATTTTAAATATTTTTCAATCCTTTATTCTTAATTATAATTAATCAAAACAAATTGTCTAGGATAATAACTGGTGATGTTTTTTGTCATAGACTGAACTACAGTTTCTTAAGATTGACATCACAAAAATCCTTTTTTGAGTCTCAATATTTTGTGTGCTGTATAGCTGTTTAAAGACTTTTAAAAACTGTTTATGTTAATCTTTGGTCAATATGAAATTACTTATGGTTAAATGTTTTAGGTCCTTGGTCCCCAACCTCCCCTCTATGGACCGGTACCGGTCCGCGGAGCAAATGCTACTGGTCCCCAAAAGAAAATTTTTTTTTACGATATAATCGATAATATTGTAATCGCAATACTAAAAAAACCAGAATGCAGATTATAAAATACTTACCGGTCCGCAGGAAATATTTTCCCTAGTTTACCGGTCCTTAGTGACTAAAAGGTTGGGGAACACTGTTCTAGGTAACCAAGCAAGGAAAAGTAGAAAACCCATTTATTTGACTCTTTATTTAAGCTGCCATTGTTTTAGCAGTAATTGCATAATTTTAACAGTTTTAATTGAAAATTCATGACATTGTTGCTATAAAATTATAAACCAGTTTTGCTACAGAAATCTTTCCATTGCTTTGCAAATGGCCAATTTGGCATCTTCATTATTGCAATTAGAAAATGCTGAGTAAAATTAATGTCAGTGTTAGTTGAATTAAATTGAACAGATTGGCTTTTAATTATAATTCTGTTGCCTTGAGCTAAAGAATTACATTTGCATGATGAACCCAATTAATAGTTGATATCTTTACTGATAGATAAATTTAATTTTGATATATCTTTTGTAAGTTTAATAATTTTCTTTGTTGCATTTATCACACTTCCAAGAAGAACTGTATAAAAATTGAAAAGAAATATTTACTTATTTAGAAATTAATGCTTTAAAAACAATTAATTAATTACTTGTCTTAGCTGAGCAGAAATTCAGCATTTGGTGTTGTATGATTGACATTTTACACAATGGACAATGAAAATCTGTTTCTGGTATATAATTAAGATTATTAATACAATATTACTGTATAAAGTATTATACAGTGGATTCTCGTTAACACGAAGCAACATTTTGGTCCCAAAATACAGTATAGGCTTTCCCATACATTTTTTGTTTGTTAACACGAAGTAAAACCCTCTTAACACGAACTGATTTTGCTTCTCCAAATGAAAAATTGCATATTTCGTCGGCGAAAATGTAGAAAAAATCAAAAAAATGTCAAGTTTGACTCTAAAAATGTCCGTTTGACTCTAAAAAATGTCAGTTTGACTCTAAAAAATGTCAGTTTGACTCTAAAAAATATCATTTTGACTCTAAAAATGTTAGTTTAACTCTAAAAACTGTGAGTTTGACTCTAAAAATGTTAGTTTGACTCTAAAAATGTTAGTTTGACTCTAAAAACTGTCAGTTTGACCAATATATATATTAGATTTTGCATGTGTTCGTTTACACAAAACCCCGTTAACACGAAGAAAAATGTTGGTCCCGTCGACTTCGTGTTAACGAGAATCCACTGTAGTTTCATTACTATTTTCTATTTCTTCACTTTCCTTAATTTTTAATGGACTTTCAGGAGCCACTGTACTAATTGTTAAGTATTCTACACTGGTATTCTTTGTCGTCATCTTGGCAGTTGATCCATTGTTTTTCAGTTAAACGCTTTTCTTTTTTTATGCAAAAAATTTCACATAAAGTGAAAACTTTTGTATTTCCTTTTTCTTCAATGATATTTAAAATATTTACAAAAGTTGTTAAAACTTTATATTCGGTTTCGTCAACTGTTTCTATTGCGTCTTCTGTTTCTTCTTCTTCGCCATCTTCTGGTTCTTTCTCAACTCCTTCATCATCTTTATCTTCTTTTTCTTCTTTATATTTCAATTCCGTCTCAACTCCTTCTTCTTTCATTTCCATTTCTTCTTTGTCTTCCGTCTCAGCTAAGAAGTCGCTTTTGTTTAAGGATTGATTGAGGATCATTTCTAATTCCTCAATTCGCCCACATAAAATGTCTAATAAATCAAAGTTTTCACGTCTCCGTTTTAGACCTCGATTCTTTAAAGCACTTCCGGAGTTTACTTGCATTGGCATTTCTATATTATTATTAAAAATTTAAAAAAAATTTAAATTAGCTATTTTTTCCACGTTTACGAGGGGTATTCAGAAAGTAAAGGTCGTTTGGTCATAACATCAAAAGTACCTGTACTTGCAAAAAAAATGTACTTGCAAGAATGTTTGAATTCTCGTATTCCAAGAATAAATCTTAAATGTAAAATACCTGATAAACCCAGACCGATTTTAGGGCTTTAGGGGTTGTAATAAAGAGGCAATCACAAAGGGGTATTAAAATTAAACACGAATTCTACTGATTTTATAGGGAAATTTCGATTTTATTTGACTCAGCTAACTTATATACTACACTTGATATATTTTCAGTTTCTTTATTTTAAATTTTCTATTTCTTAATCAAGTTTTACTATACGATTACTATGCTCAGTCGCTAAAACTGACTTTTGTGGCAGGGCCGGCCTTCTATGGGGTGCGGCGGATGCGCCGCACCCGGGCCTCGCAATTTGGGGGGCCTCCAAATCCGACAAATTACCTTTTTTTTAGATATTTTTAGTCATTTATGTACAATTCACAATCATTGAGGGCCCCTTTTGGTTTCTTGCACTCGGGCCCCCTCTTGGAGAAGGCCGGCCCTGGCCAGCACATTAGTAAATTCTCACTCATTAGTAAGGGCCAATTAAATTAAAATTATAATATATTAAATAGGAACTTACTTTAAGTAATCCGGTGATTATAAAAGTTAAGTTTAGATTCCACAATTTAACAGCACAACAGCGTCTTAGCAAATGTGAGACCCAATGAGTTGTGACTTGAAAGTAGCTCCTCAAAAATCACGCTAAACAAAGTTTGCGCATGCGCTAAAAAAAGTAATGGCGGACTGGCACAAAGTACTGTAATGTGCACCCAATTCGGTGATCAATTTGTCATTGATAGACAACTTTTATTGCCATTTTAGCATCAAACGGTTTTATATTGTACAAAAGTAAAATCCTTTCGTGTTAAAAGAAAAAAAAGATGTATGAAAATACAGTGTTTAGTGGAGATTGCATTATTATTTTGTACAGTACTGTATTGTATTTAACGATTTTTTTATGTAAAAACATTTCGTCTTAAACAATTTTTACTGTACATCACTGACTTTTAATTAAAAAGTGTTTTATTGCGTTTTTTAATTAATAACTTTTAATTAAACTTTTGTTTTTAACTTCACATTTCATCAGTAAACAATGAGACTAAAAAGAAACACCATCATCTCAATTTGTCACAGCACTTCCGGTTTTCAAACATCACAACTTCACTATACTGTAGATTTGATTAGTTCATAAATCTTATCAAAACTACTTTTATTTACTTACCGGTTGTTTATAATAGACTTGTTTTTAATTTTTGGTTTAGAAACCGGAAGTGCTTGATATTTTTTCCACTGCTCATATTTATCAAGTGCTTTAATCCATGTTGAAACTATTTAGACAATCAAATTTTGCTTTTCAAACTTTTGAATGATTAGATGAATTTGTATCTTGTAAACCGGAAGTGATTAAGTGTTGTTCAGATTTTATTGCCATAAAAGGTAAAAATTTAAGAAGAACTTTTAGAAAATAATTTCCGTAAAATGAACTAAAAAATAATTTTACCATAAATTTAAAAAAACAATTTTAAAAAAAAAAAATTATTTGACTGCGTTAAAAAATAAAAATATATTTCAGAGAAATAAAAAAAAAAAAAAGGAATTTTTATTAAATTTTGATAATTAAACAAAAATATTTTTAACAAAAAAAAATATAAAAATTTGTTGTTATTTGTAAAAAGTCTTGTATGGTATTACGTGATTTGATAGACAAAATTAAACGATTTAACTAAAGAAAACACATTTTCAATCAATGCAAAATTGAAATTGTTTAAAACTGCATTTTCCATGGCATTCATGAGCCAAATGATCAAACTGCAATCCCAACAGCTTGGAAATCCTGTATTTACAAAAAGTCACAAAGACATAACTGGTTCCTGCATTTTTAAAATAAGGAACCGGATGCAGCAGCATTTTATGTCCCATATACAAAATTTTCCATTGACGTTTTCTAGGCAATTGTGAAATGCTGATTTTACTTTCAACCGTTTTCAACTTAATCAAAGTTTGTAGCGGTTGAACCAAATCCACCACATACATTTGCGGTTCATTTGAACAACAGAACTTATGCAAAACCCTTTCATTAGTCACGGCAAAGATTTTCAACAGATAAGGCGCGTTTACACCATTCTGGAGCACAAACACTTTGCCATTGACGATGCAATGTCCAGCAAATATGATTTTATGATTGGAAAACCACGATGTTTCAAATGACTTGTCCTTTACATGATAAATTTGACGCAAGTGTTCTTGTTTATTACGGAAATTGACAGTCAAAAATGGGCTGAACTTTTCGTAAAATTCGACTTCTGACCATTTGGCTTTTATGGTGTTGAACGTGAATCTTCTTTGGACGGATGTTTGCAGCAAAAGCCGATTTCTCCATCAGTAATTTCAGTTATCCACCAAGCAGTGTATTGAATTGGATTAAAATGTCCATAACATAAGTCTGTCCACTTGAAGCTTTGAAGATCCACAGCTTTCACTGTGATAATTCCGTGTCTATCTCTGCTAAAAATGTACAATTGGTCTTCCAAAATACAGCACCGGGTAGAAAATTCTCCAATCGCATATCCCAAATCGCGTTTATAAATTTCAGCTGAAATTGTGTTGATTACGTGAAGTTTTGGTGAGAAAAGTCCATGGGCATTGAAAACAATGATTATTTTTTCACCGTGGGTGTTGAATGTGGCTTGCTCATAGTTGGTTTGCATTATTGGTTCAGGTTTTTTGAGCACAAACAGTTCACATTGCATGGTTTCTGGGTCCATTTTTACAATTCGGCCTATGTTGTTTAAATCATGTCCAAAGAGGTACATTTGTTGACCAACAGCAACGACGTTGGTGTATTTTGTGATGCCAAAAATCGGAAGTTGAGGGATTTGGAGTTGTGTCCACAGCATTTTCAAATCTTTAACGATTTTTCTAAAATTTTAAAAGTTTTTTTTTAGTTTTTAATAGTAAGACGTTTGTCACGGGCAAAATGAAGACTGCGAAGTGATTTCCAAACTGAAATTTAGCTATTTATGTGCCACAACTTGTTTAGCAGATGACTCGACTCATTTTAAATGTGTATACCACGTGTCCACAATGTGTTTACCATGTGTATTTAAAAAGCCCTTTCATTGTTAATGCAAAAACCCTTTCATTGTTAACGCAAAAACCCTTTCATTGTTAACGCAAATGCCCTTTCATTGTGCAATTTAATCGTTTTACTTATTTTATATTTGGTTCGTTTTTAGTTTGAGGTTTGGAAACCGGAAATGATTTTATAAAGGTCAATAAAAAGACACATAAAACTGATAATAAATTTCATTATTGGAATTAAGACAATATAAATTTTTGAGTTTAACTATTTTCTTCCATGAAAATGGCATAAAAACTAAATGCCGTTTTGAAATTATTTGCCATTTCGTGTTAACCAAGGTTGAATTAAATCCCATTAAATTTTTTTTATCCACACAACTGCATTTGTCCAACGTTTCTCCAACTCTTTCTCTTTTTTGTTCAAGTTTTGATGAATAAAATAACAGAAAAAGATAGTTCCGGTTTTAAGAAAAATCAAGTTAATAATTCTTAATCATTACATTGTAATTTCTAAAAACTAAATCAATTAACAGTCAATTACACCACCGTATACCGATTGATTTCTAAAGCAGAACACTGTTTTAGGCAGTGCTAATAAACTATCGAGACTAAATCACTTTATTCCCAATAGCGATTCGTCTCATTTCTTTTTTTTTTTCTTCAAATGAAAGCAAAACCGCTATTAATAAACATAAAATAAATCTCATCAATTCTACTTAGCAATAAAACTAAACCGCCATTACTTTTGAACGCATGCGCAAACGTGTTTCAACGTGTCTTTAGAAATATCCACTAGAGGAGCTACTTCCGGGACAACTCATTTTGCTTAAGATTTGCTAAGACGCGGTCGTGAATTTATGCAAATAATCTGTTCAATTGTAATTAGCCAAATTTGGTTTAAAAAGCACAAGATTTTACAGAATAAAGTAAGTTTCTTAATACATTTTAACTTAAAACAAGTTTTATTAAGGTAAAACTGTGTGTGGGTGAAGAAAGGGGAGTTGGGTGGGATGAAAACATTCATGTATGCCACGTGCTGCAACGGAAGTCGTTTTAGCATCGTATAACTTTGTTTATCGAAACTTTGGGTGTTATTTTCACACAAAATCTCTATAATTTGTGTTTAATTTCAATGCCCCTATGTATTTGTGCCTTTAGTTTAACCCTAATGCCCTAAAATCAGTTATGAACATGTGTTTTTGCCCTTTTATTTCACATTTACACTCGATTACACGGGCACATTAAGCTAATTAAGTAATGATAATCAACAATTAGTAATTAATTCAACTAATATTATGAGAGGGAATCTTAAACAAGAGTTACTTCTACCGTAAATTAAATAATAAGACGAATTATTATAGAATCCAATGTAACTTTATCTCATCACTTTTAAGTAGAATAAAGAAACGAGACAAATATGTATTTAGAGCAATGCATTTTAGTCTCGTTTCTTTACTAATTGAAAGTAAAGTTGCAAGATTTTATTGATTTTTTACGTTTGCATGTTAACATAAAGGTCCTATAATATGTTAGGTCCTATAAACTCACGCTCAGTCCTATTGTTATGTGATTTTTTTAACATTTTAAGTTTATTGTTGATAATTAGAAATCAAAAATGCAGTCAAGTTCTGGAACCAAAACCATTCTAAAGATGAATAATGGAGTGAATTCCTCTTACAATGATAATCTGAAAAAGTACCAGAAAATCGCCACAATTGGAAGAGGCACTTTTGGTGAAGTGCAAAAGGGTAAAAACGCAACCACTGGAGAATTCGTTGCCATTAAAAAGATTTTGACTGAAAACCAAAAAGAAGGAGTAAGTATTAACTCTATGAACACTTCAATTGTGTCTTTTAACAATATTTTGAACGTTTATATTAACAAATTTTTTTTTAGTTTCCCATAACAGCACTTAGAGAGATTATGAACCTAAAAGCCCTTGATCACGAAAACGTTGTAAAATTAGTAGACGTTTTCAGTGCCAAAGGTACAACGTACATGGTGCTTGAGTTCTGTGACCATGATTTGGCTGGTCTATTGTGATGTTCTTGATTTCAGCCAGTGAGAATCGGACGGTTTTCAAACCAGCTGTTGGAAGGATTGTTTTATGTTCATCTGAAGAAATTGATACATCGAGACTTAAAGCCAGCCAACATTTTAATTACAAAGAAAGGAGTCTTGAAGATTGCTGACTTTGGGTTGTCAAGATCTTTTAAAGTTGATGAGGATGGAGGAAGAAATCGATTCACCACATGTGTCGTCACACTGTGGTACAGACCACCGGAAATCCTTTTAGGTGAAAGAGACTATTGTTCTGCAGTGGATATCTGGAGCGTCGGGTGCATCATGGCGGAAATGTTCACCAGAACTGCAATCATGCCTGGAACGTCGGAGCAGCAACAGTTGAACTTAATCAGTCGTTTGTGTGGATCAATCACTCCAGAGGTTTGGCCTGCCGTTGAAAATTTGCCACTTTTCAAGAATCTGGAATTGCCAAAGAACAATTCAAGAAAAGTGCAAGAAAGGCTAAAATCTGTAGTAAGAACACCTTCAGCACTTGAACTTTTGAATCAGATGTTGATGTTGGATCCATCAAAAAGAATCGACTGTCACATGGCTTTGGATCATGACTTTTTATGGGAAGATCCGATTCCATGTAGTTTGGAAAAAAAGCTGTTAACACATGATGCGTCGATGCTGGATTATTTGGTTCCTCAAAAGCGGAAAAATGAGGAACACCAACTTCCGGTTGCTAAGAAGACTTATTATCAAGAACAGATGTTTTACACCCAAACTTATTAATTTATTTGTAATTTTATTGTAATTAGCTTTTTAATTATTTTGTAGTTATTAATGTAAATAATTTTTGTAATTTTTTATGTAAATTTTGCTTGTATTTTTTTAAGTTAATTTTTTTGTAATTTTATTGTAATTAACTTTTTAATTTTTTTGCAGTTTTTTATGTAAATAATATTGTAGTTTTTTATGTAAATAATATTGTAGTTTTTTATGTAAATAATATTGTTTGTAAATTTTGTTTGTAATTTTTTATTTTAATTTTTTATGTACATTGTTTATGTAATTTTTTCTGTAAATTTTGTTTGTAATTTTTTATTTTAAATGTTTTTGTAATTAACTATTTAATTTTTTTGTAGTTTTTAATGTAAATAATTTTGTTTGTAATTTTTTATGTAAATTTTGTTTGTAATTTTTTATTTTAAATTTTATTTTAAATTTTTTTGTAGTTTTTAATGTAAATAATTTTGTTTGTAATTTTTTTTATGTAAATTTTGTTTGTAATTTTTTTATATAAATTTTGTTTGTAATTTTTTTATATAAATTTTGTTTGTAATTTTTTTATATAAATTTTGTTTGTAATTTTTTTATATAAATTTTGTTTGTAATTTTTTTTATATAAATTTTGTTTGTAATTTTTATATTTATTATTTTGTAATTTTATTGTAATTAACTTTTTAATTGTGTTTTTTAGTTTTTAATGTAAATAATTTTGTTTATAATTTTTTATGTTAATAATTTTTTTGTAACTTTGTATGTAACTAAATGTTCGCATCGTTTGTAATAAAAGTTTATTTTCTTGTAATACATTTAACTATTTACTTCAATCACAAGTAATGTGTATTTGCCAAATCAACTAATAAAGTAGTAAAAACTCAGTAAATAGATACGCAAATTTAAACTGTAAAGTTTAATCAAAAGGTAGTTATTGTTTGTTTTTATTGAATATTTTCATTTACAATTAAAGTTTTAATCCAAAACATTTGTATGCATTTGCGCAAGTAATTTTGTGTAGACAGTAATAATATTTCTAGAAGAATATAGTTTGCAAGTTCACTTATTTCTCCAATTAAAATTTACGAGGGTGATTCAAAAAGTAGCAGTCGTTTTATTATAAAAAATGAATTGCTGTTGTCTCGAGGTTCCAATTCCAGCCACCAAACGTCTATGCAGAGGGGTTGCGGAAATTGGTTAAACGTTATCAAAAACGTGTTACCCAGAATGGTGACTATGTAAAAAAGTTAATTATTGTTGCCACACATCAGAATTGACATTAACCGTTTAAAACTGTTTAAAAATGACAATTATTTGATGTTTAAATTCCTCGGAGGCAAATATTTGTGCAGAGGGTCACGGAAAATGGTCCTGTGTCACCAAAAATGTGTCGATTTCCATGTATTTTATATGTAAATGTTCAGGAGACTTCAATCTATTTAATGCTGATAACCAAAAAGTTTTTGAGTTCATAATTAAATTTTTATAATAAAACGACTGCTACTTTTTGAATCACCCTCGTATTTCAAAGCAATTCAGTCTGAATGTTTTGGATTCTTTGTTTCTGTAAATAAAATTAGACAAATCGCCATGGAAACCAATGCAATTTAGTCTCATTTGTTTAATAACAAGGAAATAAAAGATTCATTTATCAAGATTTTACATTTCACAATTTTACCACCAAGTAAAAATTGCTTTAAAAATTAAAAAAAAATTTTTAATCTGCAGTATTTAGAGTGATTTTTTGTGATGAATTTTTAGTGATTTTTTGTGATGA
>JAAFCF010003059.1:4774440-4811299 GCA_013389785.1 Helicorthomorpha holstii
ATGTGTTAATTGACTAAAAATCCATGTGTTAATTGACTAAAAATCCACATCATATTCACCAAAATTACACGTCTTTTAGATTTCACCAGAAAAACACAGTGAATTCTACTAAGACTTTACGTAGAAATTTAGTTGAAAATGTTAGAAATCCAGTTACAAAATCTACGTAAAATCCACTACATTTTAAGTGACAGGTTACGTGTATGATGTACGCAATATCTACAAGATTTAACACGTAGAATTTACGTAGAGTCCAATTTTTATGTTGCCTGGGAAGTTGCTGTACTAATTGCTGAGTATTCTACACTCTTTGATTGTTCTAAACAATTAAGTTTTAATTAATTATTGATTTAATTGATTCAAGACTTACCTGGGTTGTAATAGTCATAAACTTTAATTGAAGAAGGTTTTGCATCTCCAATTTCCAATTTTTCATTGACAATTACATTAAAACAATTGAAATCTTTTGTCAGCTATTTCAAAATTTGGTGTGTAAATATCTTAATGCAACTAATTTAACATGCAATTGTTTACTTCATCAAAATAAAGCTCCACAGTGCCATCAGGATTGACTTCCCATCGTTTCAGTTTTGTGTCTCTATTTTTCATCTGGAAACGTGTTAAAAATAGGATAAGTTGTATTATCAATGTGACATTTGGTTGAACTTACTGTTTCCAAGTGATTTTTATTTGCTTCAAAGCCAGTTATCATTTGGACTTCAACAATGGCCATGTTTGAATGTAAATCAGCACCAATGTAACTAAATCAAAATAAATTGTAGTAAAGTTATAAGTTATGAAATTGTTAATATTTTACTTGGTGCAAATGTCGATGGATTGTACTTTATTGGCAAATATGGTGAAATTATATGGCGTCGTACTCACATTTAGATAGAAAACATCTGAAGCATTCACTTCAATTGTATTGTATTTAAGCAATGTCTAAAATAATGAAGATTAATAATTTAGAAACTATAATTTGATTTATGAATAAAGTGCACAACTTACTTGGATTAAAACACATCCAACACCATTGATTTCAACATTAACCATGTTTGGTAAATCAGGAATGGATTTAATTTGAGTTAAGAGCCGGTTTTCCTCATGTAGATACAACGTGTCCTTCAATCCATTAGTTTGCAATCCAATGGACATATTGACGTTTGCTTTAGATAAGCCACTTACATAGGTTGACAAACCTTGGAGTGCTAATACAGTGTCCTTTGAGAAAAAGAATTAATCAATCTATTATAAAGATGAAAAATAGTATAAACATTCATGAGTACTTGAGTTGAATGAAATCCTCCATAGCCATTTCTTTGTGATGTTAACCATCTAACTGCTTTTAATGAAAGTTCTTTGTGTTGTGGAAGATTTAAAGTGGCCATTGCCAACAATACATAAGAAGTAATTTCAATGTTTGATGTTGGTGATGATTCATTGTTGCTCCAGTGAACCATATCACCTGACAAGTATTAAGAAATGAGTGATTTCTAAAGTTCTGTTTTCATGTGAATGACTGTAACCACTTTATAATATGCCACTTTAATTTACCTGTTTTAATGGCTTTATTGGTTAAGTCATCAATTGTAGTTATGGCCTTGTCCTTTTGTTTAGCCAAAATCAAAGCATAGGCTTTCATGGCCAACTGATAAACATTGGGATTTGTTTCCATTTCAATACATTTAAATGCATTGCTAATGACTGCATTTGATTGGTTATAACCAGCTTCTAAAAGTGCTGTTATAATATAAAGTGTTAGAGCATTTTCAGATGTTGAGTGTTGTATTCCTCCCTATTTAAAAATAGGATTTAATTAATAGATTATCCCAATTAATAACAAAATAGAATTTGACCAAGTGTTTAAATGGTGTTAACTAACCTGCATAGATTTACTCAAGAGTCTGCCTACTGATTTGAAGCATCCATTGCTTTGTTGGTTTTTAACAATGAAATCAATGCTATTTTGTATTTCATTAGCATCAATGTAAACGATTGAACTGGCTTTAGCAAATGATTTAATGACAAAAGCAGTCAGCCATATACTTCCTTCTTTATCTGATGAACCAAAAGCACTGTAAGAATGGTCACTGTGCTTGTAATTAAGTTCACGTTGATAACCTACAAAAATATTATTAAATTACTTTTCAGCAACTAACAAATACTGCTACAAGATGGTAGCAGCATTTAACAACTTAAAATATCAGAATGAAATGTAAATGCAGTATTGTAAGTCACAAATGACTTATAATATTAAAACCATTAGAGAAATGCAAAGTTTCTTTTGGCTACTACGATTAGAAATTGTAATACAAAGAAAACAAATTCCGCAAGTTATTAGTAAAATTTTAAAAGTGCAACGTGGCTATTATGTTTTTAACAATTATTTCATTTTTGTATGAAGGAAAGAGTTTCATTGTTTAAATCAGTGACTTGCATTCCTCTTTTAACATGCAATTTATTTTAAGATCTATATTACCATGTTTCAAATGTGATATGATTGTTTCTTTCATTGTGTTTGTCAATTGATTAGTTTCATTTAAGTAATGAAAAACATGAATGTTGGGTACAAAGTTGACCATGTTTTGTTCACCACATCCAGTTGGTAGTCTTACTAAATTTTCCAATCCAGAAATTGTTGGTCCCATTAAATCACCTGCAATTAAGGTAAAGTTATGTTAAATAAAATCGTGAATTGCAATACAGAAATCTTACCGGTAATGCTTATAGTTGCTCGTGCTGATTTATGAACAAGATTATGTGGCAAATCAAATGAAAACTCCAATATGGAAGTTTTCTCAGTTTTATCTAATTACAAAAATTGAACTATAATGATGTAATGATATAACTAAAGCTTATTAACATTTATTGATAAAGAAGGCATTGAATCTGATGGATTTTTAATGCCACCAATGACTGACAAATCTATTACCTTTTTTACAAATCCAAGAGGATTGACTTTGTTCTTGTGGAAATCCAGTTGGCTGTAATTAAACAACTACCGGTATTGATTTATTAAATGATTTAATGTCAATTAACTTAAAAGTTACTTTAACTAGCAAAGTTTTAGTAATTGCATCAAAAGCAACTACATTTCCAACTGCTGTTTGGTTATGACAAAATATTGCTTCAGACAGAGGTACTGAATGTGCTCTGACTGTTAGATTGATATTTCCAATGTCATTGGGTTGAATGTAGTACTTGTGTGTTTCAGATTTACTTCCACAAATGCATAGTTTTACTTCACTGCTTTTGCTAATTAGTTTAAAAGACTTGCTCATTTCTAAAGTGACCACCACCTGTAAATTTGTAATAATTATTCAATACCTTAGTAACCAATTAGTAAATGTTTTGTTAAAGAAGATTGACTTACAGGAAAACATTGGCTTAAATAGTTGAAAATAGAAACAATTAAAGGAATTGTTTCTTCATTTTTAACAGAATATGGCATTGTTAATGACAGAAAAAATGGTTGAAAAGCCTTAATTGATACTGCTGATGACATTCCCAGTCCAGATTCAGATGAAATGCAGAAGGAACTTCCTGTCCATTCAGTTATAGTGTGAGGAATTGTTTGCTCAATCAATAAAGAACCATTATCACTGTTAGTAAAATGCATTATCTGATTAAGCAAGCCTGATAAATAAAATTACCAACTCAATTTTAGTTAAGTTATTATTAAATAATTACTTTAAATGAATTAAACTCCACAGCCATGTTTCTGGAAAATGCTCTCTTATTTCTACAGCTGGAAAAAATGTTTCTTTTTTATCAATTGTGGCTCCTCTATGAATAACATCAATTGAAGTTGTTGCATGTGAGCTATGATGTCTATTGTATAAGCTATGAACTATTCCATTCAGTTGGAAAGGATACTATTGGACATGAAAGTATAAACGTAATTGAAAATATATTGGTCTAACAGATTTTCACTTACTATCGGTAATTCAGTAGCATACCATCTACTTTCGCCTCTCCCTAAATTTTATTGCTGTTTAATTAGTAAAATTTGATATAAGAGACAATCATCTTACCGATACGTGGATAGAAATGTAGTTTTGGTGGTTTCAATTCACATAGACTTAAATTCAGTGTCAAATCAGTTATGGTTAACATTCCACTGTCCTGCAAAAGGCAATAGCAAAATAGCAAAAAAAAAATTAGTTTTCTTTTTTAAATTTAATTCAATGTTCATAATGGCAATGACCTTAAATGCTTTTATAGATCCATGTTGGCCAAGATTTCTTTTATCTAATTTTAATGGTCGTACAATTATTATTAATTACTTTATAGTATTCAAAATTGCTATTTACGATCTGTTGGGCAATTGGGTATTGACATAGGTTTATTAGGTGGCTGCTGCTTCAAATCATGAAACACCTTAACATCATTATTATCAAATTTATTATTAATTTTAATTAATGTTTAATTAAAATGTTACTTTATTGATTCCAAATTTTTGTTTAGACAAAACTAAGACACTGTTATCTGTAAATCCAATTGCACAGAAACTGTTGGCATCTGCAGTTATGTTTAATGATGCAATTGCCCCTGGAAGCACAGTTGGTTCTTCAAAACTCATTTCAACCTAAAAAAACTCAAGTAAATCAGTTTCAATTTCGTTTTCATGGGTTGTAATTAGTCTTTTACATTGTTTGTAAAGCATTTTTCTACTGCAAATGTTTGACTGTCACTGACAAGTTCTCCATCTTTTCTAATATAATAAACTACAACGTGTATTTTGGGTGACATTTGAGGTAAAATTGCCAGTGGAATTTTCAACGATGTTGTTTCTTCATTTAGATTTAAAAAATGCTGTGATAAGACATCATTTCTTGTCATTACCTTAAAAGAAAAAAGTAAGTTACCAAAGAAAGATAATTAAACATAATAATAGCAGGTGATTTCGTATTTTGAACACCTTCTATTCTATTGACAATAAATAAATGAGACAAATAGTCATTGAAACGGATGATAATTAGTCTCGTTTCTTTAGCTGCACTTTGAATAACTCAAAAAAAAAAAACCTGATAGTGGATTTGGACTGGTGTGGTCAATTTGGTCATTGAGATTGAAAGATGGACTTCTTCATTACATTTTAGGGTATCAGCATGTTTTTCAATTTGAATGAAACTATTGCTTGGTGAAAACCAACTTTTTAATGTTTTAAATAACATTGGCTGTGTTTGGTAAAAATGATGAAAATTTGGTTCCCACACTGATGGTCGCCGGCCCATTAGATATGGATACCTTGTTGTAGGGTAATTAACGGCTGTAATCTATGAGCAATAAAAGTAAGTAAGTTTGGTACTGAAAACTTCGAAGGTAATTCAATAAGTCTTAATAGCCTAATGTTGACTTTTGAATCATCTTTGTGAATAACAATTTGCAACAAATGTTACTTTGAGTTTTAAAGTTTCAATGTTTTCATCTTGTGAAGGAATAACAAAATGTGCAATTCCTTGTTGATTTGTTGAAGACTTGACAATTATTTTCTTTGCTTCGGAACCGCTTTTAAACATGGTTGTGCACTCGATTTTTAATGGTTCACTAGAAACAGGAAGTCCTCCACTGTTTTTTACTTTTACCTAAAACAAATTCAATTGCTTTTAACATACACTAAGGTGATTTAACTAGATAATTATTACCTGTCCATTGTATTGTAAACCAGGTTTAAAGTATTTCTTTGAAATGATTGTAAGTTTTAATGAAATTCTTTTGATTTCTCTATCCTGGTGACTACTCATCGTTGTTTCTGGAGTTTATAGATATAATTAACTTAGTTGAACATGTAAATTGGTATTAGAAAATGTACTTGTGCCTAATTCAGTGACTTCAGCATAAAAACGAAGGGTACTTCTTGAGTGCATTGTTGAATCGTCTAATTTTAATTGATACCGGTTGACAGTCATTTTTAAACAGTCGTGAAACTAAATATTTAAAAACAATAAGTAAATAGCTAACTGAAATTGAGTTAAATTTACCTCTTTTTCAATCAAAAATAAAGGTGTAGTTTTGTCTCTTTTTGAGGTCTTTTGAATTCTTGCTATTTTTGCTTTTATTTTTCCAATGACTGGCTCTCCATAAGTGTAACTTCAATATGTTATAAGACATTAGAGTAAATTAAAGTAAGAGTATACGCAAACTTACTAAGCACAAACTTCCCATAAGATTTCCTTGTCAGAATAAGTGACAAATGGTGGTGGCTTTATTTCCACTGAAAACTTTGGCAAAACTAAAAAATGGCAATAAAATGATGACTGAAAAGCTAACTACATGTTAAACACTAACTGACCATATTCATCAACTTTAAATGTTTGTTTAATTTTTTTATTAGTTACATCCTCAACGTTAATGATCCAAGTGCCCAGTTGTGGCTCTTCTGATAGTTCAAAACTTAAGTCTATAATTCCATTTGAACTTGGAGGAAATGTCCATTGAGACAGCCGAACTTGAGATGGATTTTCAATTGTAATTAATTTGATCTACAAGTTAAGTTTCAACAATTAAAATATTGGAATAAATAGTTATTAAATGTTACTAATTTTAAATACGTTTACCAAATAAGCAACCCATAAATATTATCAATTGGGTTAATTTATTATTGGTTTTTTATAGACAAAATGGAAAGACAAAAAAACGTTAAAATGAAAATTTTGATGAATTTTTGTGATGATAATTAAGATGACTTTTTTTAATAAATTTACCAATAAGCAAGTTATCAATATTATGAGTTGGGTTATTGGTTTTTAAATTAATATTTGGGATGGAATTTGAGATAAATGTTTAGAATGAATTCTTAGAATAATTTTGAGAATAAATGTTTGGAATGCTTTTTAGAATGAATTTTTGAAATAATTTTTAAAATGAATTTTTAGAATGGATTTTTAGAATGGATTTTTAGAATGAATTTTTAGAATGAATATTTAGAATATATTGTTCAGAATATATTTTAGAATGTTTGTGAGGAATATCTAAAATAAATGTTAAGAATGAATCTTTGGTTTGAATGACCAACTTGCAAATTACCAATTGGCCTTTTATGGCATAGAAGGTTTTAATAATGTAAATATTATTTTGAGTTTCTTAATGACTTTGATGTATAAAACTTACCTGTTCATTGATTGGTTGAAATTGTGTTGTTAAGTGTAAAACTCTAAATTTAACTTTCAAGTAAACAAATATGAGTGACACTTCAAAAACTGTGTAAAAACAAAGTACCAGTTTGTCCAGGTTTATAAATGGGCTTATCAGTCTGAACAAAAGTTAAATCAATTTTCTGTCTAATATGAACATCTTCAACGCCACTAAATGAATAGTTTTCTTCAGTAAAAGAACCATTAATAAAAAGTTTTGCTGTTGTTGCTGATGTTTGATGAACTTTGAACTCAAAACATCGACCAAAACCTATTAAAATTCAATATGTTTACCACAGATAATTTTATAAACATTACTTTAAGAAACAATTTTTAGTATTAAATAAATAAGATATTGCAAGCCAATCATAGGAATTGTGTTTACACATATTCACTATCAGTATGGCAATGTAACTTAGTCCCATCACTTGAATAACAAAACGAGACAAATCGTCATTGAAGCTAATGAATCTAAGTCTCATCACTTTACTATGATATACAAGTAACTTATCAATGATAAGTGTATATAAGTGTTAATACATATCTTATGATCATTTTGTAAAAGATTGACAAATAAATTTACCATTTTTTATAGTCTGAATTGTTTGTCCAATTAGCTTGTCTTCAGGTTTACTAAGAAGAGTTATTAAAATTGATCCATTGGTTTGAATGTTATGCAAAGTTATGCAAATTCTCTCGTTTGAATCAGAATCAAACTCAGAAGGAGCAGTCAACACATATCCACTGAAAACAAAAACCATATAAAGTTAACTATATTACATTTTTACAGCTGAAATAGTCCATTACCGTTTAGTTTCACTTTCAACCGGATTAGAAAAAGTTTTTTCAATCCACAGAAAACTGAAGAGCACAAATTGTATTGCTAAAATCTTCATATCGACTCATCAACAACTTGTTTTTTACTTTTATCATCTTCGCAACTGATTTACTTTTTGTATGTTTTTTAAACTGAAATTTAATATTCTGTTATTGAAGATTTTTAAAGTATGAAAACGTCATACGATGTCAAATTACTAGAAGTTATTTAAATCTCTTTAACCTTTGTCCTTTTGAATGATGATGTATTACAAATAATTAAATGTCACGATGTCATTGCTTAATTCTATTAAATTACACTGTTAAACAATTTCAAATGTTTTTAAATTTTTTACTGTTATTATTAAGCAAAACAAGTTGTCGAGGATAATAACTAATGATGTTGTTTTTGCCATAGACTAAACTACAGATCCGTTTGCCGTAGCTAAGCAACGAAATGTAGAAAACCCATTTTTTTACTTTTTATTTAAGCTGCCACTGTTTTAGCAGCAAAATAATTTGGTTATTTTAAAAGTAACATGAGTGGATCAATTTTACACTGTCAAAATTTAATATATTTCAATGTGTTATTATTTTAAAATTGTTTTATATTTTTGTTATTAAATTATTGTGTAAATATATAGTTGTGGATTCATTATTTCACTATTTTACTGTTTATCATGTCATTATTGGTTTTTATTTTAAGTTACTATTTTGTATGGCTAAAACATAATTAATACATGCCATGATTAAAAAAAAATGACTAGAAAAGTTCACTTTTGATCTAAAATATTCAAAACTGAAACAAACATTTCCAGTAACATTTTGTTTAGCCATAACTCAATAACAAAGTAATGCAACTACTTAAATAAAGTTTCAAAAAATAGAGAATTATAACATTTACTGTATAAATAAATAATTTAAAAATCTATAGAAGATATTAACTTTTTGTTTAAAATCTCCCAAAACTGAACAATTGGCGATAAAACACAATTTAATGCAATGTCAACGTTTGAGACACTGCAAACCAATTTGTCCAGTTTATTTAACTTAATTAGAAAACTAAGCAAACTTTAATTAACTTTGTCATTGTGACAGTAACTTATTAACAATGTGGTGACGTAAGACATACAGTACATGTACATTCATTTGACACACTTTCAGATCGATCATCATAATAAATATTGAATACAGTATATTTGTGTAAACTAAAACTTGGTACCACATATACACTGTATATATAAATAGTATTTTATTTTCATTTAACTTAGTTATTCAGTTAGTGTTTAACACAATAAACTTAACAGTTTATTTTTTAGTTGAAGTAAAGCCGTTTGAAGAGCTGAAAATGCTGAAAACATTAACGCTGTTGCTATTAATGTTTGCTGGTAAATTTCATATTTTATCAATTATTATTAACTACATTTATTTTCTTGTTATTTTAGTTATTTTTGGGAATTTGTTTTCGGTTAAAGCTGAAAGTGTAGCTAAATTAGACAAAAGAGGCATAATTGAAGACTTATTATGTCTTTTATATCCACCATGTCCAAACTCAATTCTGGTAAAAGATAATTAATAATAATAGATTAAGTTTATCTTTGAAATTTTAAACTCGGATTAATTGTTATTAAATTTTACAGAATATTCTCAGGAAATATATTTGCCAATTTTTTAACACAAATTGCCAAGTAAGTTGATTTTATTGATCAATTTATTGAATTTATTTAATCAAAATCAATTGATATTTGATAGAAATATGAATATAACATCTTTTTTTGTTTGCTATCTAAACTGTTTTGTGGTTCAATAGAAAAGGTACAGTATATTAGTGTTTCACAATTCTTTTAGACAATTCTTTTTGTGAACAAATTTGTTTTTCACAATATCTTTATTTTTTTTTTGGACAAATTCTTTTAGACAATTCTTATTTTGGAAAAGTTATTTTTATAGACGAATTTTTTTTTTTTTTTGATAATTTCTTTTTTGATAAGTTTTTCTTATATTTTTTTAAACAATTCTTTTTATGAACAAATGTTTTTTCTAGATAAATGTTTTTTTGACAATTTATTTTTGACAATTGTTTTTTGTCAAATTTTTCTTTTTTTTTACAATTTTTGAACCTGGCCCCATCAAAAATCACACTGACTCTGTTTTTTTATCATGTAATACTGTGTGACTTAGACGTGACTGAGCTATGGTCAAGTCAAAATCAATTTTAGTTAACTAAAGCCACTTTTGTAATAAAATCCAATCTGATCGGTGTTTCCTAAGGTATATGACACTTCTTACTAGAAACAGCCTATCAAAAGCAAAATTTTAAGTTGAGTCATCCATTAGTACTATAGTGTAGTACAAAGACTCGTTTTAAATACTAAATTTTAAATTTAGCTACTTACTAACTGTTTTTCAGCCAATTGCTAAAAATCCCTGCAAAGATAATCCATGCAAATGTGGAAGTAAATGCATTGCAAGTGAAGATGGATCTAACTTTTCCTGTGCCAACTGTCCTTATCCATTGGGTGGAAAAGACTGCTCTGGTAATTTTTATAACTTATATTTTATTTTGATGTAATTAACAACTAATTTTTGATTCATAAAGAGCTGGATTGTGGAGATAAGGAGTGTTTTCGTCATAAAGACACTGTATTTTTTGAATACAATAAACGTACTAACTGGAGTGAAGCTTATGACTATTGCCAACAAAATAATCAGACATTGGCCCTGTTGAAAAACAGAGAAACTCATGAGGCTGTTAGAGATTATTTCATCAAGAAAACGCCTGCCAAAAATTGGAAGTTAATTTGGATTGGATTCAAAAAGACTGAAAATGGTGATTTTAAATGGATTGATGGTTCGTCTGTTGGACCATATAATGGTTGGGCGCAAGGTACTCCGAGGTTGGCATCAGGTTATGATTGTGGCATCATTGCTTCCTTTGCCGGAAATGTTAGTGACAGCTTTAAATGGGAAGACTTTTACTGTGCGCATCAATTTCTGACAGTGACGCCACTTTGCCAACAACAAATAACTTGTGTTGCTTGAATTTTTCAAAATAGCCATTAAGAATCAATAAGTCTTAAAAAAAAAAACAAATTAAAATAATTTTGTCTTTAAAATGTTTTTCTTTAAATTTTTTTAACAAAATGGACTAATTACAACGGAAAACATTTACTTGGAGCCAAGTCAATTGAATACGGTACATCACTTTTCTTTGAGGCTAATCTAGGACGGTTTTTTTTTTAATTTGTGGCTCAAACAGTCCAAATGTGCACCCACCCTGCGCTTTGAGAATCCCAGCGATTTACAAAAATGACCTTTTATTTAAAAATTTAATTTTTTTTATAGAAAATTTTTAGAATTTTAGAAAAACACATAAGTACTGTAAGGTGGCTCCATCTTATAGTGAGCACAAATTAACATAGCAAGTTTAACATGACACAAATTCAAATTTAACAACAATTACTCGTATATTGTAGAAACAAGTTATCAATTTAAACACGTTATTTCAACACTCCTATGAGAAATTTAACGACGTAATCGCATAAAAAATAAACTATGATTAAGCTGAATTGTTAATAGCATAATTAGAAATCTAGACCTCAACATTGATTGTGTTTTAATTTCGTGTAGTAATTAGGTTTCCAACTTTACAAAGTTGAAAATGGCCACGGAGGAACAACCTTATCATGTTTATTACCAGATATGCTGGATGGAAGACTAAAAACCAAAAGAAATTGGATCATTGTTTCAATTCTCACAAAGTAACCGAATCAGAGTAAATCATTTACAAATTGCATTGCTAAACATAAAACGAGACTAAAATTCATTAATTTCAATGCGCATTTGTCTCTTTCTTTTCCGGCAATAGCAAAAATGCTTTGATTTTAAAAACTAACTTTTAATTAATTTTTTTTTGCAGTAGAAAGATTTTGAAGATTAAGAATCGTAATAGCTCGATCTATGATTGTATGGAAACCTGGAAATGTGATTGTAACGAAAAACCATTGACTGAAGAAACAAAGACCAAACTTTAATCACTTCTTAATCGTTCAGACTTTTCAATGTGCCATGTGCTCGATCTTGCTAAGAAAGTGACATTTCTGTCCGGTTATTGAAGTATTTATTGCTCCAAGGATGACTTGCTCAACCAATTTTGGAAAATATTTTCTTCTGAATTTTACAACAGCAATTTAGACTACCAATATTTCCAACTTACGGAGGATATGTTACAATTCACACAAAAAACTTTCTTAAGTGATAAAATTATTAGTGTTTTACCTGGTGAAAATGTCAATGGATTGTACTTATTTAGCAAATCTAATGAGATCACATGGAACCATACTCACATTCAGATAGAAAACATCTGAAGCATTCACTTCAATTGTATTGTATTTAAGCAATGACTAAAATAATAAAGTTTGATATTTTTAAAACAATAATTTTGTTAATAAATTAAGTGCATAACTCACTTGGATTAAAACACATCCAACACCAGTGACTTCAACATCAACCATGTTTGGTGAATCAAGAATTGATCTAATTTGAGTTAGCAGCCGGTTTACCTCATGTAGATACAAGGTGTCCTCTAGTCCATTAGCATAAAATCCAATGGACATATTGACATTTGCCTTTGATAAGTGACTTACATAGACTGACAAACCTTGGAGAGCCAGCACAGTGTACTTTTCATTCCATAAATGAAATTAATATAAAAACAATCAATTCATTTGTCAAAAATGTGTATCTTTTAAATTGATAAAGTTTAAGCTAAAGACATTGGAAATAATACTTTTAATATGCATGTGTACTTAAGTTGAATGTAATCCTCCATAACCATTTTTTATAATGTTAACCATTTAACTGCTTTCAATAAAAATTCTTTGTGTTGTAAAAGATTTAAAGTGGCCATTGCCAGTAATACATAAGAAATAATTTAAATTTTTGATGTATTTCATGAGGTATTGTTGCTCCAGTGAACCATATTGCCTGACAAGTACTAGGAAATTAGTTTTACCAGTAATTTTTAATGTTTTTTTTTTTCATGTTAAGGATTGTAATCACTTTATAATATGCCACTTAAATTTACCTGTTTTAATAAGTTGATTGGTTACGTCATCAATTGCTACTATGGCCTTGTCCTTTTGTTAGGCCAAAACCAAAGCATAAGCTTTCATGACCAACTGGTAAACATTAGGATTTGTTTCATTTTCAATGCACTTAATTGCATTGCTAATGACGTCATTTCCTTATCTAATGAACTAAAGGCACTGCAAGAATAGCCACTGTGCTTGTAATTTAGTTCACGTTGATAACCTGGAAAAATAATATTAGATGACTTTACGAATACCAACAAATATATCAATTGCTTAAGTCAATGACAGGCTTTCCTCTTAACATGCACATTGTTTCCATTCACATGTTTTGATTATTTTTTGAAATCAAGTGCGAAATGACGTATTTTCAATCAATAGCAAAAACAGTGATAAACTGATTAGAAAAATCAATTACCTGATTTTATGAATAACATTTCAAATAAAAATATACAACAATTTTAAAATAAAAAACAGTAAAATATATTAATTTTTAACAATTTCATGATTTTGATTATTCTGGACTAGAATCTCTTTTCGCCAGTGTAAAATCAATTCACTCAATTTCTTTAACTCATCACCGGATTTGATTGCAATTCTGTAACTAAAGAAAACATACATGCAAATCTGTAACTTGAACAAGAAAATATTAATTTGACTTCAACAGCTTCTCTAATTGTCTTGAATTCCACTTTTACATTTGCCAACTGAATATTCAGCTAATTTTAATTGACACAGTCTTTCAGCAATCAGCAACTGATATCACTTGTCTTCTGAACTAAGTTTATCACTCCATTAAAACAACTAAAAAATAACAATGAATTATTAAAAAAAATCAAGTGTCAATTGAATCACTTATTTCAGAAACGAACTATCGTCAAAAAATCCAAAATTGAGATAATGACATATTCATATAGAGTTTTGCTCGCTGAACAGTTTAGTGTAAAAAAAAAGTTATGTTTTCCACTTGGTTTGGCTTTGGCGGCCGACCAAACAAATGGGTTTGTTGCAGAAACCACTCAAGTGCAGGTATATAGCGACTTTCTGCAGTAAAAATTGAGGAAAAGTTGTCATGCTACCATTGATAGATAATGCTACTAACAGTGCGTTTATACAAATTACACAAGGTGCCTTAACTTTCCTAAACAACTTATCCTAATTAAAAAAATTTCAATTAATAAGAAAAATTAGATATTAAAAAGATGTCAAAACTACATTAGTGAATATGTTGAGTTTTATAACCTGATTACACAGTGGCCTGAATGTGCTGAAGATTCGGATGTATGGTATACGAAAATAGGGTCTTATTCTTTAATTTAGCCAGGTTTGGTTTGAAAGTTGTTGACGTTAAGTTGGTAAACAATGTTTAAACATTGTCTTATTTTATAGAGTTACTTTCTGACAGTTCATTGCATGGCAGTGTGTACGTACTGTATGTGCCAACAACATTGGTTTGAAGATGTTTAATTTTATGCGTTTTGAATGTCGCAAAAAATAAAGAAAAACTTAGTATAATGTAAGAAATGTTGATTTTAGTCATTTAATAATAATTTTCATGTACCCATTTAAAAGTAAACAAAACTAAATACTCGGTAATTGAGATGATTTACTGCAGAAAGTCACTATGTTAAGATTTACTGCAGAAAGTCACTATGTAAACAAATTTCAATAATTTATTTAAAATTCCCGATGAATCTTTTCAGTTATTTAACTATACAGACATGATTGGCACATCATCACACACGTCCCCAATTTTTTTCCAGCAAATATAATGGCAATTTAAAAAAATAAACAGTTTTTATCGATTATCTCAAAACTAGATTTTGTTGACTTAGTTCGTTTCTGAAATAAGCGATTCAATTAACTACAAATATTATCTATGCTACTGTTATTGAAGGCAAGTTTCCAAGACGAATGTTTTTATTCCTAGAATAATATTAACAATTAGTGATTTTTCATTGCCTTATGAGTTAGAAACTGCAATTTGCATATGATGGTCTTACAGAAATGTCTATAAACAAATCACAAGGTCAAACTTTGGACAGGTTACAGTGTATCTTTATATAGCATTGTATTTTTATGCTTAAAATCAACGAGAAGTAACCTTATTCACTGTGAAGTTCATTTGCAATTGAATTAACACATTAATATATTCTGGCTTTAATGTTACTGTTTCACCTGTTTAATCAAGTTGCAATATACACAGGTGTCAGATAAGTTTATTTATGACGTCACTTTCTCACTCATCGATAAATAATCAAAACAAATTCTGTCATTGATATTTCATTCATTTGGCTTTCATTATGAGTTAATTGAATAACGAAAAACACTTCATGTGCTTAATTTGTTCAATGGCAGTGGTTTAAATTTTTAGAATGTTTTAGAAAAACAATTCCTAATATTTAAGTTACCATAGTAACTAAGCTTAATACTCACGTGATTGATTGATTGTTTTATCATAAATTTAAAACAGCAATGAAAATGGGAATAACGAAATGCCAACGTTTGAAACGCCAAAAAACAAAGTGTCGAGGATATTTATCATTTTTTGCAGTGTTGATAGAATTTGTTATGAGTGACGTAGTTTTATGTAACAATAAACATTTGACATCTGGGTTGTACAGGACCAGCGTGACTTTTTGCAATGCCAGGGGCAAAAATTGCATAAAAAATTAAATCCTAAATTTTTCTTTTAAAAAAACACAAACTTCCCAAACTTTGTTGGGGTTTTTTTTTTTTGGAAATTTAGAAAAAAAATTTTTTTTTTGTTAAAATTTTGCATCCGGCTCTGCAAAAAGACATTGCGGCCCTTATGCGCTTCATCTGTTTTTTTCCGGCCCTGCCTGTTTATATTAAATGGTTGGAACACCAATGGCTCAGTCCGAATATATTTTTTAAAATTAATTTATTTATTTAGTATCAGAATAATAATTAGCCTCACAGCAAATATTAATCATCGATTTCAGGTGTTGATTGCTGGACTATACAACGTTCAGTTGAATTTTAGCAGTTAAAAGAGTAAAACATGTTGAAAAAGTTGATGTTTTTGCCATTCATTTTTGCTGGTAAATTTCTTATTTCTTTAATTTTTCATTAATCAGTTTTGTTTCAGTTTTATTTCCAGTTGATGCTGAAAATAATGCTAGATTAGACAGAAGAGACATCATAAATGACTATTTGTGTCTTTTATTTCCATCATGTGAAAACTCTATTGTGGTAAAAGTTATCTAGAATTTCTCAGATTAAACTTAATCATTTATTATTAAATTTTACAGAATATTTTCAGGACCAGTATTTGCCAATACTTGAACAGAACTTGCCAAGTAGATTGCTTTTATTGATACTTTTTATGGAAACTAATTGATATTTGATAGAAATATGAAAACAACATTTTATTTTGTTTGCCATCCAAACTATTTTGTGGTTCAACAGAAAAGGTAAATTTTTGAAATTAACTATTGGCAAACTCACATTTGTTAGTCAAACTCACATTTGTTAGTCAAACTCACATTTGTTAGTCAAACTTACATTTTTAGAGTCAAACTGACATTTTTTAGAGTCAAACTAAATGTTTCTAGAGTCAAACTGACATTTTTTAGAGTCAAACTGACATTTTCCAGAGTCAAACTGACATTTTCCAGAGTCAAACTGACATTTTTTAAAGTCAAACTGACATTTTTTAAAATCAAACTGACATTTTTTAAAATCAAACTGACATTTTTTAAAGTCAGACTCACATTTTTTTAATTTTCGCTACATTTTCACCGACGATATACCGGTATGTAATTTTTTATTTGGAGAAGCAAAATCAGTTCGTGTTAACGGGGTTTTGCTTCGTGTTAATGAACAAAAAATATAAGGGAAAGCCTATACTGTAGTTCGGGACCGCAACGTTGCTTCGTGTTAACAAGAAATTCATTTTAACGGTGTTCGTGTTAACGATAATTTACTGTAATTTAACAAACAAATATGGAAAAATTAGTCAAACAATTTTAAATTTAAATCTACCGGGTGATCGAAAGAAATCACTACCCCATAACTAACACCATCTAGTAGTATTTTAAAAATCTCTATTTTTAGTAGAGTAAAACCGACTTCAATTAAATATTTTTAATTAGATTTTTAATGAATATGAAGGCCATTCAAGTCGGTTTTACTCTACTAAAAAAATTGAGATTTTTAAAAAACTACTAGATGGTGTTAGTTATGGGATAGTGTTATCTTTCGATCACTCTGTATATATATAGAAAAGGATGTGTGTGTGTGTGTGTTTGTTTTTTATGCATTCCTACACAATTCATTCTATTGTCTTGAAATTTTAAGTAATTATTCAGTACACTTATGCAAACAATTTAAGCCATAAAAAGGTTTTAAAAATTGTTACAATATTTGTATAAATAAGAATTTAAGTAAATTCTGGGATTCACGGGTCAAGATTTGGTGTGCACTGGACAGAGTCTGATAAACGATGTCCATAGGAATCATATAGGAACTGAATTTTCAATTTAGCTATTTAATAATTTTGTTTTACAGCCAGAACATCTTTGCAAAGACAATCCATGCAAATGTGGAAGTAAATGCATTGAAAGTAATGATGGAACTGACTTTTCCTGTGCCAATTGTCCATTTCCTTTCACTGGAAAAGATTGTTCTGGTAAATATTTAAACGTTTATTTTATTTTGATGTAATTAACACTTAATTATTGGTTTATAAAGAGCTGAACTGTGGAAGTAAGAAGTGTTTTCGTCATAAAGACACTGTGTTTTTTGCCTACAATGAATTGACAAGTTGGAGTGAAGCTTACGACATTTGCCAAGAAAACAATCAGACATTGGCCATGTTGAAAGACAAGGAAACTCATGAGACTGCTAGAAACTATTTAAAAAAGAAATTTCCTAAAAATGAATGGCATGCATAATGGGTTGGATTTAATAAGTCTGAAAGTGGTGAATATAAATGGATTGATGGCACAGCAGTTGGACCATACAATGGTTGGATGCCAGGTAGTCCTACTGGTTTAGATTGTGGCATTGTTGCTACCAATAGCGATAATGCTAACAGCTACAAGTGGGATGATTATAAATGTGAGAAAACTGAAGCGCTAATGATGCCACTTTGCCAACTTCAAATAGCTTGTCAGGCTTGAATTTCTTTAATTAAAAATGTATTCATTATTTGCTATACATTAAAATATTTGGAAAAATAAAATAGTTAACTTCTAGTATCAAATAACCGTAATTTATTAGAATTCTGAAATTTGAATTGATGAAGAAGAAAACTACTTTTTGAACTTTAACTATGGTCAGGGCCGGATTCAAAAATTGACAAATAAAAAATTTCCCAAAACTTTTTGTAAAAAAAAAAATTCATTTTTACAATTCTTCTAAAAACTCAAATTTACTTAAAAAACCTAATTCTTAGACCGTAGACCTCCGTAAGCGCGGGACCGGGTTTGGGCAAGCCCTTGGAACTCGCATTGTGCCGATCCTGGTCACCTAGATGCATTTACATTTCACAAAAAAACTTTCATGGCCAACATGACCTGTTGCGAGGCCAAGTTCCAAAATTATCTAAAAAGAATTTTTGTAATACAAACCAATTTTTCATAAAAATTTTAAAAATTTGTTTGAGACTATTTTCATAGAATGCGAGGGCCAGGGCCGGCACAACTTTTTGCGTGTTCAAAAATTTAAAAATAAATTTTTTTTTCTAAAACTTTCCTAAAAAAAAAATTTTTTTTGCTCCTGAAATTCTTTAAAATAAAACATTTCCTAAAAAAAATTTTTTTCCTAAAAAAAAAAAAAAACCTCATTTTGTAGACCGCGGGGCCGGGTTCATGGGAACCCTCGGAACCCGCGTTGCACCGGGGGATCAACTTGGCTTTCTAAGTGTGGGATCAACTTGGAACTTGCTGAACTCTTGTCATGTCAAACCTGATTACTCCAGTCACTAAAGTACTTATTTTATCTGACTATTTCTGATAACTGAAAGTGCAATTAGGCACAATAATACGCTGTAAATATATTGATATAAAATTGAAATTTTATTTCATAAAACTAAATTTCAGTATTTACGAAAGAGAATCAATCAAGACAGGAGAAGCTTCGTTGGCAAAGTGGTTGATATACTTCATCTTCATCACAGTTTTCATCATTCCATTTCAATTTCTTTTCGTAATAATCATAATCGGCTTTATCATAACTGTAAGCAATAATTCCACATTCTAAACCTTTTGGGCCATCTGATTTCCAACCATTGTATGCTCCAATGGCTGATCCATCAATCCATCGATAATTTCCAGTTTCATCTTTTTTTAGTCCGATCCAATATGCTCTTTCTCCGGGTTCATAAATTTTCTTTTTGAAATAATTTCTAACAGTTTCATGAGTTTCTCTGTCGTTCAAGATGGCTAATATTCCTTTATTTTGTTGGCAAAGGTCGGCAGCATTGCTCCAATTAGTTGTTACATTGATAACAAAAAACATTCTGTCTCTAAGACGAAGACAAGTCTTACGATCACAGTGTAGATCTTTTTAACAAAATAATTAAAAATTAATTACATGGTTATTTAAATTCAAAATCAAACAAAAGTTGTTACCAGAGCAATTTTTCCCTGTCAATGGATATGTACAGTTTCCACAGTAAAAGTCAGATCCATCTTTATTTGCAATGCAGTTGCTTCCACATTTGCATGGATTATTTTTGCAAGGATTTTTAGCAACAGGAAAAGTTGGAGAAGAGACAGCTGGATCAGGAAAATTTGGATCAGAGACATTTGGCTGGGGAAAAAAATTGGTAAATTATATAAATAATTGATTTTGTTAGATTTGTAGTATTCTTATTAGTAAATATTTTTAATTAATAGTAAATTATTTTTCTTTCTTTATAGTTAATATTTTTTATTGAAATGTACTGAAGCAAATAACTTCACGAAAAGCAGGGCCGGAAAAACGCAGGTGGAGAGCGTGCATCGCAACCGGTCCACGCTTTGATAGGCTTCGCGGTTTTTCTTAAGTGTTTTTTTTTTTAAAAAAAAATGCAGAAAAAATTTGTTTTTCTTAAGTTTTTTTTTTTAAAAAAAAAAATGCAGAAAAAATTTGTTTTTCGAAAAATTTGGCTTCCTGCTCCGCAAAAACGGTTTTCCACTCGGTCTCGCGAAAAGTCATTCCGGCCCTGATTACTAACTAATCAAAACTATTTAGGAAACTTACTTTTTCTGTTGAACCACAAATAAGTTTGAATGGCAAACAAAAAAAGATGCTAATTTCATTTTTCTGCCAAAAATCAATTGATTTCCATTAAATTAAATTGTTTACAGTAGAAAAAATTATGAAATTAACTTACTTGGCAATTTGTGTTCAAGTATTGGCAAAAACTGGACTTAATAATATTCTGTAATGTTTAATAATAAATGATTAAGTTCATCTGAGAAATTCTAATTATATTTTACCAGTATTGAGTTTGGACATGGTGGAAATAAAAAGCACAAAAAGTCTGTTATGATATCTCTTCTGACTAATTTAGCTTCATTTTCAGCACTTTCAACCGGAAACAAATTCCCAAAAACAACTAAAACTAATTAAAATAAATGTTGTGAAGGATAATTAATGAAATAAAATATTTACCAGCAAAAATCAATGGCAACAGCATTAACTTTTTCAGCATTTTTAAGTCTTCAATCAGCTTGAATTCAACTGAAAAAATAATTGTTTAGACTATTTTATTGAACCAGCAATAATTAGCTGGAATTGATGATTAAATATTGTACTTGTTGTGAAGCTAATTATTATTTTGATAATAAATAAATAAATGAAACTAAAATGCTGTAATTGGTCTTTGCCATTGTTGTTACATCATTAAAGGTTCATAATACACAGGTGTCAAATACTTATTAGGCCAATAGAACTTTCATTATATGTGACGTCTAACAGACTCATGTTGTACGCTAATATCTGACGTAAATATTTTGTCCATACAAAGGTTAATGAAATTGGAAATTTACCAGCAAAAGTCAATGGAAACAGAGATAACTTTTCCATCATTATTAATTCATTGAACTGCTTGAATTCAACTGGAAAACACAACTGTCCTTTTTATTACACTTTAGAAGTTAGCATTAGTATTGATTACTAAATTGATATTTGAGTAAATTTTTATGTGAAACTAATGATTATTCGGAATAAATAAATAAATTTGTTTTGCCTATGTTGTTGTTTCAGTATACACAGGTGTCAAATAGAATGACGTAACTTACTCATTAAACAGTAAACTAGCAAGCAAATTGATTATATCAGCGTCCCAAACGATAACTTTCCATTCACTTACTTTTTAGTGTTTTATATTCTGGTTTGAATAAATTAAATAATAAGAATTAAATTAATTAATTAAATTAAATTATCACATTGGTTATACAGCAGTTAAGTTACTTGATTTTTTTTTAAAGATAATTTTTTAAGGATTTTCAATGGTATTCTAATAATTCACTCATAAATAATGAGTAACAAATAAGTAAATCACTTCCAAGTATCTCAAGAGTAATGAATGTTAGCAAATTAAAATGAGTAATAAAATAATCACACAAAAGTTTATTATTCTTACTCATTATTCATAGTTTACAATTAATTTTCCCACCTTTGCACAAAACGTAATTTTCTAAATTCAAATTTTGTCATTATCAATAAAGAAACGAGATTAAATTGCATTTGTTGTAATGGCAATTTGTCTCATTGTCAGAGTTCAACTGAAAAACATCCAGTTTTTTTTTAAATAAATGCATCATTGTAATATTTTTGTTTTTTAAACTTTAGGCTTTGCTTAAAATCAGTTGCTGACGTAGAAAGCTTTTACAGGAAAATGAAGTTCAAGCCAATGGATGTGTTGTTGAGCTGAATGAGCGCTTCCTCAATCGCTTCAATCACTTTGATACCATTGATTCACTTAAGGTGGGTGAACTAAAAGCTAATAAGCAAGTGTCTTTGTTAGACTGCGCTGTTTTACTGAATCAGCTTAAAATCGTAACCGAATTGCTTAAAGGTGACGCTGAAGTGAACTAAAAGCTAATAAGCAAGTGTCTTTGTTAGACTGTGCTGTTTTATTGAATCAGTCTAAAATCGTAACCAAATTGCTTAAAGGTGACGCTGAAGTGAACTCATCCAGTGAAATCGCTCATTCACTTGTCTTGGCGATTTTAATGGGACATTTAAATATATGTGAGCAGCTGTTAGAAAATGGTGCCAATCCCAACTACACCATTACCAGAAAGGGCCGGCTTTTACTTATTGTGCTAATGACTTCCTGTTCGCACATCAATGAATGACTGTTTGACGTCATAAGATCAGAAGGAGATATTCAGCGCTTTCTTGAAGACGCTGAAGGAAAAGAATAAAGAAAACTTTGAAACACTTAAATTGTTAATGAAAGCCATAAATGGCTATGACACTGAATTGCCGTATGATCAGAAACGGTTGGCGAGGTTCATAATTTTGCTACTTCAAAAACCGGAACTAACATTTCAAATGAAGAGAATCTTATTTTTTCTCAGGGATCAAAGATTACATGGTATGTACATGAAATTATCATAATTAACACTTGAAATTGTTATTTTTTTAGTTGTTTCAATGGAGTGGTGAACTTAGTTCAGAAGACAAGTCATACTGGCTGCTGAAAGACTTAGCCAATTGAGATTAGCTTTATGTTCAGTTGGCAAATGTAAAAGTGGAATTCAAGTCAATTGGAACAGCAGTCTAAATAATATTTTCTTGCTCAATTTACAGATTTACATCCAAGAAATCCAGTCCAAGAAATTGTTAAAAGTTAATATATTTTGCTGTTTTTTATTTTAAAATTGTTGTATATTTTTGTTATTAAATTCTTTTGGATGTTATGGCCAACGCGACTTTTTGTGGGGCCGGGTTCAAAAATTGAAAAAAAATTTTTTTTCCAAAAGTTTCCTAAAAAAAATTTTTTTTGTTCCTGAAATTCTTAAAAATAAAATTTTTCCTAAAAAAAATTTTTTCCTAAAAAAAATTTTTTCCTAAAAAAAAAAAACACGTCATTTCGTAGACCATGGGCCGGGTTCATGGGAACCTTTGGAACCCGCGTTGCGCTGGCCCTGGATGTTATTTAAAATCTTACTCATAAAATTAGTTAATTGATTTTCCTCATCATTTTATCGATGTTTTTGCTATCGATTGAAAATCCATCATTTCTCATTTGAGTTAAAAAAAATAATCAAAACATGTGAATGGAAACAGGTCAAAGACCCCCAAACAGTGTCCTAAAAGTGAACAATATGTTGGGATACTAAATAAATCAGCTTAAAATTAACTTTGCAAATTGCTTAAAAATGCAATTATAAATGTGATCATCAACAAGAAACATCAACAGTAAACATGACTTCCGAATTTAAAATTGTTTTATTGAAATTGAAAAAACATTTCTTTGGTTATTTTTGTAAAAAGAAAACTAAATGGATTTTTGTTGAACTTTATAATTTAAATTTATATTTTTTTTTTCTTCAAATAAATTTGGAAACCATCAAAAACTTACTTAAAAATCAATATTTTTAAATTAACACTAGATGGGGTTACTTATTGGTTAGGAAGTTCATATATCCAACTAAAATAATGACCAAGAGGATTAATTTTGAGTTAAAATTAATACAATTTAATGTTTTTTTTTAAATTTTATGGGCGAACCATTTGTCCGATTTGGATGATTTTATACTCAAACTTTACGATTTTTAATTCCGCACAAATTTGCAATTGACTAAAGTGTCGAATCTTGTTTCATTAAAAAAAATAAGTTCAAAAAAGCATAAATAACAAGTTTACCAAAACATAATGATCAACATTAGATGGAGACCCATACTTCATATTTAGTTCCATTAGCCGTTTTTTAAAATTTTGCATATTTCAAAATTAAGAGGAATGAAAGAGAGACAGACTGTTTAGCTACTCTGTGTATATTGACATAATAATTAAAATTTTACTGCATAAAACAATTATTTTAATTTTTCATTGACAAAGAAAATCAAGCAGAACAGGCCATCTTTTGTTGGCAAAGTGGCTTAAACGTTGTATTTCTACTACATTTATAGTCATCCCATTTGAACATATCCTTATCATCATCTGAATAGTAAACCATACTCCCACAATCCAAATCTGTAGGACTATCTGGTCCCCAACCATTGTACTCTACAGCAGTTCCATCAATCCATTTATAATCCTCGGTTCCATTCTTTTTTAATCCAATCCAAATTAACGAATATGTATTACTCTTCTTAATGAATTCTTTGAAAAAATTTCTAGCAGCTTCATGAGTTTCACTGTCTTTTAACATGGCCAAAGTCTTATTTTTTTGTTGGCAATAGTCATTTGCTTTGTACCAAGTACTCGATACATTGTATGCAAAAAACACAGAGTCTTTATGACGAAAACATGTCTCATTTCCACAGTTCAGCTCTGCATAAATCAATAATCGAAATTTAATTAACTCAATAATTAACTAAAAATAAAATACAAGTTTGAGTAGTTACCAGTGCAGTTTTTTCCACCCAAAGGATATGGACATTTGTCACAGGAATAGTCAGATCCATCGTCACTTGCAATGCATTTACTTCTACATTTACATGGATTATCTTTGCAAGGATTTTTAGTAATTGACTGAAAAACATGAAAATTTGTTATACTTTTCTAAACTTTTTAAATTGCTTTTTTACATTTGTGCAGTATTTTTTTTAACCAACTAGTAATAAAATGACTCATGCAGGGCCGGCAGAAGAAGAGTTATTTGCGTTCAGTGAACGCAAATAACCTTTTTAAACCTTTTAAAGTGATGAGACTGAGTTACATTGATTTCAATGACGATTTGTCTCGTTTATTTATTTTGAAATTGATGAGACTGAGTTGCATTGATTTCAATGAAGATTTGTCTTGTTTTTCTTCCCAACATACAGTATATTGAGTTTCAATATTTCAACTTAATCTGAGTTTCAATATTTTCAATATTTCGATATTTTCAATATTTTCAATATTTTGATATTTTCAATATTTTCAATATTTTGATATTTTCAATATTTTGATATTTTCAATATTTTCAATATTTCGATATTTTGATATTTTCAATATTTCAATATATTGAAGTTCGATATCCATTTCAATATTCAATATATTGACCACTTTCAATATATCGATATACTGAAATATCGCCCAGCCCTAGCGTTCCCTGAGATGACCCCACGCTTTGTGATCCCATAATCTACGAAAATTATTTTTTTAAACATTATTTATGACTATTTTTTTTCTTGACAAACTTGTGTTTTTACAACTGTAGAACCCGGCCCCGCAAAAGATCAGATTGGCCCTAGACACGTGTCACAAGGGCCGGCGCAACGCGGGTTCTGAGCCCACGCTTGGAGATGGCCATGGCCTAAGAACTAACTTTTTTTATTTGAATTTTGTTTTTAGAAAAAAACATTTTTAATAAAACTTGCAAACAAATATTTTTATATAGAAAATGTTTTGGAAAAAATATTTGTTTCCATATTTTGAACCCGGCTTCGCAATTTTGGAAACACTCAATTAATTTTAAAGTTGGCTTTTTAGTTGACTTGCATTTTAGAAGTCAATCAACAAGTGTAAGTTACCTTTGACAACATATTCCAATGTTATATTATAAATTTTAGTTAATTTAGGAAATTTACCTTTTCTGTTGAACCACAAAAAAGTTTGGGTAGGAAACATAAAAAGATGTTGTTTTCATATTTCTATCAAATATCAATTAATATATTTTATATCAATAAAATAATAAAAAAAACAACTTACTTGGCAAATTTTGTTCAAGTATTGGCAAATACTATTTCTGAAAATATTCTGTAAAGTTAAATAACAAATATCCAGAGTTTAATTATAAGTCATTAAGTCTAATGTGAAAGTTTAATTATCTTTTACCAGAATTGAGTTTTCACATGGTGGAAATAAAAGACAGAAATAGTCTTTTAGGATGTCTCTTCTGTCTAATTTAGCTTCATTTTCAGCTTCAACTGGAAACAAATCCCCAGAAAACACTAAACATAAGTTATATGTGGTTAATGATAATTAAAGAAAACTAAAAACCTATGAAATTTTACCAGCAAACATCAATAGCAATAACGATAACTTCAACATGTTTAACTCTTTGAACTGCTCGAATTCAACTGGAAAAGTTTCTGTGTCTAAAATGATCAACTGGAATGAACGATTACTATTTACTGTGAAGCTCATTATTATTCAAGGTTTCGTATTTGCTATTGGATGAATACATTAAAACAAAACAATGTGCTCTGCACTACCCATATTGCAAGTTATATCATTACAATGAGTGTCTGGCACCTGTGTTTAATATTTGTGTATGTAACGCCAACAGCTTAGTCAGGATATTTCATTTGTATTGACGTTATTGTCACTTATTTTTGCTGGTAAATTTTATACTTTATTAATTTAGTTTTAGTTTATTTTATGAGATTTGTTTACAGTTAAACATGAAAGTGAAGCCAAATTATACAAAAGAGAAATCATAAAAAACTTTTCATGGCTTTTATTACTAAATAATAATAAAAAATATATTGGTTTTTTGAAGTTTTTGGACATTTTGACCGAAAGTTGATTAATTTTTTTTTATTTTTTAATTAGTCTTTTTTTTAGATTCAGAATTACTATAATTTCTGGAATTTTGTTTGAATTGCTACATTGCTTGGTTCTAAGTTTTAGAAACCACTAAAAAAATACAAAGGAAAAAAAAAATTATGAAGAAAAATGTTTCAAAATTAATTTTTAAATGATCAATTTTTCCATTTAACTTTTTTTTTATATTTTAAGTAATTAAAAATAGTCAATAATAGTCATTTGAAGTATTTTATTATTGTTGATTAATGAATGATTATTATTTAAGTTATTGTAAACAAAGTAAAATCTACACAAAAATTCATTTTTAATTTTTTTAATTGCTGTAGTTAAATTTCCAGTAATTTAGTTACTGAAACCAGATTACTAGATCTTTTTCTAAAAAAAGAAATGTCATTTTGTAGACCACGGGGCCTCTCCAAGCGTGGGGCCATGTTCACTATTTATTGTATACTTTATAATTATTCGGTTTTAGAAGAATAATATTACTCAAGTAATACATTAATCGACCAGTTTTCATGACTAAAACATAAGTAAAACATGCCATGATAAAAAAATAACAAACAAAATTCACTTCCTGTCGAAAACATTCAAAACAGTTTTCTTTTAGCCACAACTCAATAACAAAGAAATGCAACTACTTAAATAAAATTACAAAAGATAGAGAATTTTAACTTTTATAATTGGATAGTTATAAAATACATAAAACATTTTAACTTTTTTAAAACGTCTCAAAATTGAAAATAATTAGTATTTGTAATGGTTTTCTGGTCATAATTCAAGAATCAAACAGTAAAGCAACTGGGTGGAAATTTGCATAAATAGAGCATCTTAAAATCCAGTCAAAATATCAATTTCCTGTCTAAAACTTTTCAAAATTGACTAAAATACAAAGCAATAAAACCCAAAGTAATGGACATCATCGTTTAAGGCACCGCAAACAGAGCCGGTGTGACTTTTTATGGGGCCAGGTTGAAAAATTGAAAAAAAAAAAAAAACCGAAATTTTCCAAAACGTTTTCTAAATAGCATTTTTTGTCTACAATTTTTTTAAAAGAAAAATTCCAAAAACAAAATTCAAATTTACTAAAAAAAAAACATTAGTCCATTCATCAAAGAGTCCATTAAAAATGATGATACATATCAGGAATTTTGGATTGGGTTAAGAAAGAATAGAACTGGTGATTATGAATGGATTGATGGAACAGCCGTTGGATACAATGGTTGGGGGCCAGATAGTCCTACAGATTTGGATTGTGGTAGTATGATTTACTATTCACATGATGATAAGGATATGTTCAAATGGGATGACTATGAATGTGAGAAAAATACCACGTTTAAGCCACTTTGCCAACAAAAGACTGCCTGTTTTGCTTGATTTTCTTTGTTAATTAAACTTGATAAAACATTTTATGTAATAAAATGTTATCAGTATATTTAATTGATAGCTTACTAGTATACAGTATCTAATTGTACTTTTATATTTAATAGAAGTCGACATCTATAACAACTAAAGTAACATAACTAAAGTAATTGTGTAACTGTGTCGCCATGTAGTGCATGTATTTCAAATAGGCAATGTACAGAGTGTCAGTTGTCTATTTAATTCTGCAAAAAAACACAGATATTTCGTCAATTTTTTTCCATTGTTTTGTTAAATTGCTTACATATTTTTATTTTTGTTACAATTCTTTCATGCTTTTTGTCGATTTGTTAATCTAATTAATCAAAATAGAGTAAACCCTCGTTAATGCAAAACTGTTTAATAAAAAACAACATAGCATTCCCGAATTAAGTATAGACATTTCCATTCATTTGTTTCCTGTTAAACGTTGAAATTCCATTCATTTATCATCATTTATTGAAGAAAAAGAAAAACTTCAAGAGGTTACATTTTCACATGCAGTGGTATAAAATTTTAGATTGGTAAAAATTGTTATATTAAAATTTACGTAACTTAAACTTGTAGTTTTATGTAAGTTTAAACAATTTCCTAAAACAAATTCCTAAACGTTTTCTGAAAACAAATCCCACAATCTTTTAAAATAAATTCTTAAAAATAAAATTCTTGAAATTTTTTAGTTTTAAACATACAGTAATTGAATTTGACATTAAAGGGTCAATTTAAAGGGAATGTTTCAACATTTTTAGCTATTTTAACCTCTAAAATGCAACTGAAAAAATCAATTGTCTAAATCTCTTCCAGCTCTTGTGACGTCAATCAAGCGTTATTTGACGTGATACAGGAACAGGAAGTCATCAAAACAGTTGGCAACAAACGAAATATAATGAAATTCAGTTCTATTTTTTTTAATTATCAATAGTAAAGTTATGAATTTTTCTTACAAAAATATGATATAAAGTATATAATAAATTTTAAAGTTAATTATCGTTAAAAGAAATAAGACTAAATTTCATTAATTAATTTTCATTAAAATCAAATAATTAAAATAATTATTAAAGTGATTAATAAAATTAAACCAAAGAAAAATGGAATGTAATATTTGTTTTTTTTAGATAATTTGTACAGTTTATTTATTGTTCAATGAGTAATTTCAAACTAAGTTCATGTTACCGTTTCGGGCGCTGATAATAAATTTGCCTGCTTATTTACTGTTTAATGAGTAAGTTACGTCATTATTTTTAACACCTGTGTATACTGAAACAACAACATAGGCAAAACAAATTTTTTTATTTACTCAGAATAATCATTCGTTTCACTGCAAATATCAATTTAGTAATCAATACTAATGATAACTGCTAAAGTGTAATAAAAAGGACAGTTGTGTTTTCCAGTTGAATTCAAGCAGTTCAATAAATTAAAAATGATGGAAAACTTATATCTGTTTCCATTGACTTTTGCTGGTAAATTTCCTATTTCATTAACCTTTGTATGGACAAAATATTTACGTCAGATAAACGTACAACATGAGTCTGTTGGACGTCACATATAATGAAAGTTCTATTGACCTAATAAGTATTTAACACCTGTGTATTATGAACCTTTAATGATATAACAACAATGGCATAGACCAATTACAGCATTTTAGTTTAATTTATTTATTTATCATCAAAATAATAATTAGCTTCACAGCAAGTACAGTATTTAATCATCAATTCCAGCTAATTATTGCTGGTTCAATAAAATCGCCTAAACAATTATTTTTTTTAGTTGAATTCAAGCTGATTGAAGACTTAAAAATGCTGAAAAAGTTAACGCTACTGCCATTCATTTTTGCTGGTAAATTTCATATTTCATTAATTATCATTCACTGCATTTATTTCATTTTGTTTTAGTTGTTTTTGGAAATTTGTTTCCGGTTGAAATTGCTAAAAATGAAGCTAAATTAGACAGAAGAGACAGCATATCAGACTTTTTGTGTCTTTTTTTCCCACCATGTCCAAACTCAATTCTGGTAAAAGTTATCTAAAATTTCTCATATTAAACTTAATCATTTATTATTAAATTTTACAGAATATTTTCAAGACCAGTATTTGCCAATACTTGAACAAAAATTGCCAAGTAAGTTGATTCATAATTTTACTTAATTAAAGGAAAATTAATTGATATTTGGCAGAAAAAAGAAAATAACATCTTTTTTTGTTTTCCATTCGAACTTTTTTGTGGTTCAACAGAAAAGGTAAGTTTTTTAAATATTTTTTATAAAAATACTAGATTTACCCGTCGCGCGTTGCTGCGAAGATTATGAGGGCTCTGGAGGGCCAATATAAGAACTTCGTGTTAACAAGAACTTCATGTTAATGAGAGCTTTGTGTTAACGAGAATCCACAGTATTAATCATAAATTGTTTTTCTTAAATTTTTTGTAAATTTATTAAAACATTTTCTTCATTTATTAAAATGTTTTCTAGTCAAATGTCTCTTCTCCAACTGTTCCTGTTGCTAAAAATCCTTGCAAACCTAATCCATGCAAGTGTGGAAGTGGCTGCATTGTAACTGATGATAGATCTGACCTTTTCTGTGTAAACTGTCCATATCCATTTGGTGGAAAATATTGCTCTGGTAATACATCTGGTAATTTGAATTTAAAAAGCAATGAAATTAACTCTTATTATTATTTTGTTACAAAGAGCTGAACTGTGTTCGTAGCACTTGTTTTCGTTATAATAACACAGCATTTTTTGCTATCGATGCAATGACTGATTGGAATGAAGCTTCTGACATTTGCCATCAAAACAAAGGAACATTAGCCATTTTGAAAGACTATGAAACTCATGAGGCTGTTATAGAATATTTCAAAAAGAATCGGCGTCATAATGATATTAATAAATTTTGGATTGGATTAAGAAAAGATAAAGCTGGTGATTATAAATGGATTGATGGAACAGACATTGGAACATACAATGGTTGGAGGTCAGATAATCCAAAAGGATTAGAATGTGGGGCTATTTTTGACAATTATGATGATCCCGATAATGAAGATTTTGATAAAGCATTGAAATGGCATGATGATGACTGCTATGAAGATGACGAGTATAGACCACTTTGCCAAAGAAGTATTTCCTGTTTTGTTTGATTTTTTGTTTTTAATACTAAAATGACTGTTTTAAGCATAAAAATTCAAATTTGAAATTATAAGTCAATATACAGTGGATTTTTGCGGGGTCAGGTGCAATAATTGATAAAAAATTAGAATTTCAATTTCTTTATTGACTGTATTTCCTTGTAGAATACGACGTTGCTAAGCAACAAAACATTATTATTAATATTAGGAATAGTTTTCCATTGAAATGTATCTATTTGATGTTTCTAATAAGTTATTTATAGAATTTTCGTTTATTGTTTTAAGTAATGAGACGGAGTTACATTGGGTTAAATCAATAAAGGAATAAAACAAATTGTTATTTAAACTAATTAGACTGAGTTGCATTGCATCCAATGACAATTTCTCTCATTACTTTAAAAAAAAATCGTAATTGAAACCAATGTACTGTAACTCAGTCACGGTTTTGTTAATTTTAATCTTTTTTGCACACAATACACTTTATTTAACAGTAAAATAGACTCATTGAAAAACATCTCATACATTTTAAAAAAAACATTTTTTATTATTCAAATAAATAAACTTTAAAATCTTAAAATTGATCGACACTGATTTTCTCAAATAAAAAAAATGCATTAAGACAAGCAATAAGTTGTTGGGGACCTGAAGAACAACCTGGAGGCAAAAGTGGATTAACTGGCGAAGGCATTGAAGGCAAGGTGCTGGTTGCTATAGTATGAAATGATGACTACCGTTTCTTCTCCACTGCTAATGAAAAGCAAGTGGAAACTGTGGCATTGGCATGAACCGCTGTGGATGTTTCACCATTGGTCCATGTATATCGCTGTAATTGAAAACCATTTGTTGATTGAAATAAGTATCTTGTCCACAATTGTAAAACGGCGTATAAGAATGTCAAGCACCACCATGCCCTTCATACATTGACACACCAGCATTGTTGGAATGAACCAGAAGGTACCGGAGGATCTCCCATTCTCATATTAACTCTACCACGTCGACTATGTCCAGGGCTGTGTTTGAAATCGACGTTATTATGAACTACACCCAACGATTTTTTCAGCTTCTGCTTAGTTGAAACGTTTGGTTGTTGATGTCGAAGAAACCCTGAAGCTTTTGATTCAATGGAAGCCTGAGAAACATTGGACGACACTGTTGTATTACTCACTTCCGGCTTGACTCTCAAGCACAACTCACTCAGACCTTGTTTAAGGGAGCGGATCTCCGTGTGAAGTCTCTGGCAAGGGTTTGTTGCCTTGTGCAGCAATCATACCAGCCATGAGCAAAGCAGTCCTTTTCAGGACTAATCCCTATAGGAAGGCACTACCATTTGTTTGGCACCTTCCCTATTACCTAACTGACTTGTTGGCATTCCAAACCAGAAGAGCCGCATACAGTAAGTCCTTTAATTAGGCACTAAATAAGGGAACTGACGAGGCCAGTATCCTCCTGGAATACTCAATCTCTTAGTCAGAATCTGATGAGAATTCTCAGTCTGGTTTATTAGATCTGTTGGCCACCTTCCTGAATACAGGTGCGGTCACCCCAACATTTCGCCAGTAGAGTTGACTCTCGGACTGTATAAGTGATAGTAACCAGAACCAAGAAGTTTGAATAAGACTCTCTTGTGCAATTAAGAAGTCCGTTTTCAGTTGGGCCTGTCCAACCATTGAGTCTGACTATAAACTATATAGTACACCTAAGTGGTGAAAAGACTTGGTGTCACTATTCAAAGTTAGCAACCATTAGGCCAGTCCAGCCTGGTGTGCCTGTCTTTGTTTATACATCTTGCAATTAAATAGCTTGATACCCCTAGCATTAGACTCATACTGTCTGTGTGCATGGTTGACAGCTGACAGCTGATTTACGGAGTTGTTAATAAGACTTGTTTAATTCTGTCTTTAAGCCCACAGGTTGTTGCTTCATGCTGTTGAACATCAACCAGTGTTCATCAAACTGATCTCTGAACTAACACAGCTGATTATTACTTCTCTTGGGCGACTTTGAAGATATCATTTTAGGAATCTTAGCTGGTCTACCACGGTCAGCAACAGTTAAAGCATATTGTCTTTTTGAACTACTTGATGAACGAGATCACTTTTTAGTTAATTTTTTAATTACATTTTGGGGTTTGTGGCACAGAGTTTGGGAAACCTTTAGCACCATCTTTTGAGCTAACAATAAAACTAAAATAATAAATGCAATAACACAATAAAAAAATAATGAAACAGGTAGGAACAAGACGATGGGAAAATAGACAAACGGGAATGGGACAAATCGGGGACGGGTTGGACTTCATAATCTTCGCAGCAACGCGCGGACGGGTCAGCTAGTAATTGATAAATCTATCAATTGGATTCATTAAGCAATCAAGTATTACATTGGGTGTGCTGTTTGCTGTTTGTTAAATGTTGTTAATAAAGCTGTTAGAAAGACATTTCTTGGCCTATTTCAGTCGTTGAGTGTTTTTATGTTTACTTTTCTAGGTAGCATACAAAAGGACACAGTAACACTTCTATACTATGAATCAATGAAGGTTTTCTGTTCTGGTAATAACCGTGACTTGGGCTTATTACTGAGATTATCCAAGTCCTGAAAATGAACTAGTGGGGTATTCTGTAGTCACGGCTACTTGTTAAATACAGTATGTTATACTGTACCAGCAAAAGTTTTGCGAGAAAATTTAATTAAATTTTATTTTTAAACAAAAAGTTTAGTAAATAAGTATTTTTATTAATTTTTTATTTTGCTTTATTTTATTTAATTTTTTTAAAAATGCTTTATTTAATTTATTCAATCCATATTTTGATAAATGCTTCTACATTTTTTTTTAAAATGGTATCTAACTTAAGTGGTTTTTCTTACCTCGTCAAAACTAAAAGAGTAAGCAATGTAGCGACTCAAATAAAATATTAAAAAATGGAGAATTGTAAGATCTTTAAATGAAGTAATTAAACTTCTAAACAAATATTAATTTCCGGTAAAATAAAATTTTATTTTTTTTTAGTAAATTTCAGTTTTGTTTCTAAAAAACTGTTTTTTTAAAGAGAACTGCAAAAAAAAAATTCTTTTATAAAAAGTTTTAGAAAACATTTTTTTTCAATTTTCGAGCCTGGCCTTGCAAGCCAGCCTTGCATAAAACAGTCATTTCAGTATTAAACAAAGAGAATCAATCAAGGCAGGAGAAGCTTCGTTGGCAAAGTGGTTTATATACTTCATTTTCATCACAGTTGTCATCATTCCATTTGTATTTTTTTTCGTAATCAGTATAATCGGCATTAGCATAATTGTCAAAAATATTCCCACATTCTAAACCTTTTGGACTATCTGAACGCCAACCATTGTATGCTCCAATGGCATTTCCATCAATCCATTTATAATTACCAGTTTCATCTTTTTTAAGTCCAATCCAGTATGCTCCTTGATTGTCACTAGGATATCTCTTTTGGAAATAATTTCTAACAGTTTCATGAGTTTCTCTGTCATTCAAGATGGCTAATATTCCTTTATTTTGTTGGCAGAGGTCGGCAGCATTGCTCCAATTAGTTGTTACATTGATATAAAAAAATATTCTGTCTCTAAGACGAAGACAAGTCTTACGATCACAGTGCACATCTTTTTAACAAAATAATTAAAAATTAATTACATGGTTACTTAAATTCAAAATCAAAAAAAGTTTTTACCAGAGCAATTTTTCCCTGTCAATGGATATGTACAGTTTACACAAATAAAGTCAGATCCATCGTTACTTGCAATGCATTTACTTCCACATTTGCATGGATTATTTTGGCATAGATTTTTAGCTCCAGGAACAGATTCATGAACTGATTCAGGAACTGTTAAATCAGAGACAATTGGCTGGAAAACATTTGGTAAATTATTTCAACAATTGTTTTTCTTAAATTTGTTGTATTTTCATTAAAACTTTTTCTTCCTTTATTGCTAATATTTTTTGTTGAAATTTACTGTAGCAAATATTTCATGAAAATTGTAGTTCTTAAAATTCTCCCAATTAATTACTAGCAAAACTATTACTTCTTACTAGGAAAAATATCTATGAAATTTACCTTCTTTGTTGAACCACAGAATAATTTTGATGGCAAACAAAAAAAGATGTTATTTTCATTTTTCTGCCAAATATCAATTGATTTTCATTAAATGAAATTGTTTACAGTAAATAAAATTATGAATCAACTTACTTGGCAATTTGTTTTCAAGTATTGGCAAATTTCAGCTTCAACCGGAAACCAAATTCCAACAACTACTTAATAAAATGAAATAAATGTGGTGAATGATATTTAATAAAATAAAATATTTACGAGCAAAAATGAACGGCAACAGCGTTAACTTTTTCAGCATTTTTAAGTCTTCAATCAGCTTGAAAAATAACTGTTTAGGTTATTCCATTGAAGCAGCAATAATTAACTGGAATCCACGATTAAATACTTGCTGTAAAACTAATTATTGTTTTAATGATAAATAAGTAAATGAAACTAAAATGCTTTATTTGGACTTTGCCATTGTTGTTACATCATTAAAAGTTCGTAATACACAGGTGTCAAGTACTTATTAGGTCAATAGAATTTTCATTATATGTGACGTCCAATAGACTCATATTATACGTTTATCTGATGTAAATATTTTGCCCATACAAAGGTTAATTAAATAGGAAATTTACCAGCAAAAGTCAATGGAAACAGAGATAAGTTTTTCACCATTTTTAATTGTGCAATGAATCAATATTCAGGTCTACTATTTAAGACGAATATTAAATCTTTAGGGATTAATATCTGAGAAGATTTTTTAGAAGAGTTTTGGGATGAACTTAGTTTGGGATTACTCATTGAACAATAAATAAGCAGGACAAATTATCCTAAAAAAACAATTTTGACAATCCATTTCTTTGGTTTAATTTTATTAACACTTTAACGTAACAATTATTTTAGTAATTTGATCTCAATGAAAAGCAATGCAATCTCATTTCTTTTAACAATAAATAAATATCTGCATAACAAATTGCTTTGTAATAAAAGTTTAAAACTTTTCTATTTATAATAAAAAATAAAACTAAATTAATTAATTTTTATTTAAATTCCATTGATTTGTTGCTCATTGTTTTGATGACTTCCTGTATCACATCAAAGAACATCAAAGGAAATTTGTATCTCTTACCAATTTTAGGAGTTAAAGCAGCAAAAAATGTTTAAAATTTCTCTTATAATTCAATTAGGTCCCAAAAGTTTTCAACTGTCACTCTGTACATTGTTTATTTGAAAAACATGCATTATCGGGTGTCATTAAACACGTCTTAAGTCATGTGATATGGAGGAAAGGGCTCTACTATACTTCTACAATTATGTGACAAATAGGCCAAGTCTTTTGCTATTGTTAATAAGATGTTTATGGATTTCACTGAAATGCACAGCAAAGCAAATAAACATTTTAAACAAGAAAATATCAAAATAAAAGAGACGTTTAAATTAATTTAGATTGAATTAAGGAAGTTTAAAAAAGGTTTTAACAAGTTTCAGAGAGATAGAGATTTTTTAAATCTATTTAAAGCAATTTGAATTAAAAAAAATTCTTCCCAAAAAATAACTTGAAAAATTCATCCCAAAAAATAACTTGAAAAAT
>JAAFCF010003059.1:4811309-4828591 GCA_013389785.1 Helicorthomorpha holstii
AAAATTCATCCCAAAAAATAACTTGAAAAATTCATCCCAAAAAATAATTTGATAAATTCATTGGAAAGTTAACGTTTTGGACGCTGATATAATCAATTTGCTTGCTTATTTACTGTTTAATGAGTATGTTACGTCATCCATAATTACACCTGTGTATACTGAAGCAACAGAATAGGCAAAACAAATTTATTTATTAAAAATAACCATTAGTTTCACAGTAATTATTAATTTAGTAATCAATACTAATGATAACTGCTAAAGTGTAATAATAAGGACAGTTGAGTTTTTTAGTTCAATTTCAACAGTTCAAAGGATTAAAATTGGTGGAAATGTTATCTCTGTTTTCATTGACTTTTGCTGGTAAATTTCCTATTTCATTAACCTATGTATGGGCAAAATATTTACGTCAGATAAGCTTACAACATGAGTCTGTTAGACATTACATATAATGAAAGTTCTATTGGCCTAATCAGTTTTGACACCTGTGTATTATGAACCTTTAATGATATAACAACAATGGCATAGACCAATTACAGCATTTTAGTTTAATTTATTTATTTATCATCAAAATAATAATTAGCTTCACAGCAAGTACAGTATTTAATCATCAATTCCAGCTAATTATTGATAGTTCAATAAAATAGCCTAAACAATTATTTTTTTTCAGTTGAATTCAAGCTGATTGAATACTTAAAAATGCTGAAAAAGTTGATGCTACTGCCATTCATTTTTGCTGGTAAATTTCTTATTTCATTAATTATCATTCAAAACATTCATTTTAATTGGTTTTAGTTGTTTTTGGGAATTTGTTTCCGGTTGAAAGTGCTGAAAATGAAGCTAAATTAGTCAGAAGAGACAGCATATCAGACTTTTTGTGCTTTTTATTTCCACCATGTCCAAACTCAATACTGGTAAAATATATTTAGAATTTCTCAGATGAACTAAATCACTTATTATTAAACCTTACAGAATATTATTAAGTCCAGTTTTTGCCAATACTTGAACACAAATTGCCAAGTAATTTAGTTTTTAATTTTTTCTACTGTAAACAATTTAATTTATTGGAAATCAATTGATTTTTGGCAGAAAAATGAAAATAACATCCTTTTTTGTTTGCCATTCAAACTTATTTGTGGTTCAACAGAAAAAGTAAGTTTCCTAAATAGTTTTGATTAGTTAGTAATCAGGGCCGGAATGACTTTTCGCGAGACCGGGTGGAAAACCGTTTTTGCGGAGCAGGATGCCAAATTTTTCAAAAAACAAATTTTTTCTGCATTTTTTTTTTAAAAAAAAAACTTAAGAAAAACAAATTTGTTTTGCATTTTTTTTTAAAAAAAAAAAAAACTTAAGAAAAACCGCGAAGCCTATCAAAGCGTGGGCCGGTTGCGATGCATGCTCTCCACCTGCGTTTTTCTGGCCCTGCTTTTCGTGAAGTTATTTGCTTCAGTACATTTCAATAAAAAATATTAACTATAAAGAAAGAAAAAGTTTTAATAAGAATACTACAAATCTATGAAAATCAATTATTTATACAATTTACCAATTTTTTTCCCCAGCCAAATGTCTCTGATCCAACTTTTCCTGATCCATCTGTCTCTTCTCCAACTTTTCCTGTTGCTAAAAATCCATGCAAAAATAATCCATGCAAATGTGGAAGCAACTGCATTGCAAATAATGATGGATCTGACTTTTACTGTGGAAACTGTACATATCCATTGACAGGGAAAAATTGCTCTGGTAACAACTTTTGTTTGATTTTGAATTTAAATAACCATGTAATTAACTTTCAATTATTTTGTCAAAAAGACCTGCACTGTGATCGTAAGTCTTGTCTTCGTCTTAGAGACAGAATGTTTTTTGTTATCAATGTAACAACTAATTGGAACAATGCTGCCGACCTTTGCCAACAAAATAAAGGAATATTAGCCATCTTGAATGACAGAGAAACTCATGAAACTGTTAGAAATTATTTCAAAAAGAAAATTTATGAACCCGGAGAAAGAGCATATTGGATTGGACTAAAAAAAGATGAAACTGGAAATTATCGATGGATTGATGGATCAGCCATTGGAGCATACAATGGTTGGAAATCAGATGCCTCAAAAGATTTAGAATGTGGAATTATTGCTTACAGTTATGATAAAGCCGATTATGATTATTACGAAAAGAAATTGAAATGGAATGATGAAAACTGTGATGAAGATGAAGTATATCAACCACTTTGCCAACGAAGCTTCTCCTGTCTTGATTGATTCTCTTTCTTAAATCCTGAAATTTAGTTTTATGAAATAAAATTTCAATTTTATATCAATATATTTACAGCGTATTATTGTGCCTAATTGCACTTTCAGTTATCAGAAATGGTCAGCTAAAATAAGTACTTTAGTGACTGGAGTAATCAGGTTTGACATGACAAGGGTTCAGCAAGTTCCAAGTTGATCCCCCGGTGCAACGCGGGTTCCGAGGGTTCCCATGAACCCGGCCCCGCGCTTGGAGAGGCCCGCAGTCTACAAAATGAGGTTTTTTTTTTTTTTAAGAAAATAATTTTTTTTTGGAAAAATTTTATTTTAAAGAATTTCAGGAACAAAAAAAAATTTTTTTTTTAGGAAACTTTTAGAAAAAAAAATTTATTTTTCAATTTTGGAACACGCAAAAAGTCGCGCCGGCCCTGGCCCTCGCGTTCTATGAAAATAGTCTCGAACAAATTTTTAAAATTTTTTGAAAAATTGGTTTGTATTAGAAAAATTCTTTTTAGATAATTTTGGAACTTCGCCTCGCAACAGGTCTTGTTGGCCGTGAAAGTTTTTTTGTGAAATGTAAATGCATCTAGGTGACTAGGACCGGCGCAACGCGAGTTCTAAGGGCTTGCCCAAACCCGGTCCCGCGCTTACGGAGATCCAAAGTCTAAGAAATTAGGTTTTTTTAAGTAAATTTGAGTTTTTAGAAGAATTGTAAAAATGAATTTTTTTTTTTACAGAAAGTTTTGGGAAATTTTTTATTGGTCAATTTTTGAATCCGGCCCTGACCATAGTTAAAGTTCAAAAAGTAGTTTTCTTCTTCATCAATTCAAATTTCAGAATTCTAATAAATTACGGTTACTTGATACTAAAAGTTAACTATTTTATTTTTCCAAATATTTTAATGTATAGCAAATAATGAATACATTTTTAATTAAAGAAATTCAAGTCGGACAAGCTATTTGAAGTTGGCAAAGTGGCATCATGAGCGCTTCAGTTTTCTCACAGTTATAATCATCCCATTTGTAGCTGTTAGCATCATCGCTATTGGTAGCAACAATGCCACAATCTAAACCAGTAGGACTACCTGGCATCCAACCATTGTATGGTCCAACTGCTGTTCCATCAATCCATTTATATTCACTACTTTCATTCTTATTAAATCCAACCCAATATGCATGCCATTCATTTTTGGGAAATTTCTTTTTTAAATAGTTTCTAGCAGTCTCATGAGTTTCCTTGTCTTTCAACATGGCCAATGTCTGATTGTTGTCTTGGCAAATGTCGTAAGCTTCACTCCAACTTGTCAGTTCATTGTAGGCAAAAAACACAGCGTCTTTATGACGGAAACACTTCTTACTTCCACAGTTCAGCTCTTTATGAACCAGTAATTAGCACATAATTAACTTAAAATAAAATATACGTTTAAATATTTACCAGAACAATCTTTTCCAGTGAAAGGAAATGGACAATTGGCACAGGAAAAGTCAATTCCATCTTTACTTTCAATGCATTTACTTCCACATTTGCATGGATTGTCTTTGCAAGGATTTTCAGGCTTTAAAACAAAATTAGCAAATAGCTAAACTGAAAATTCAGTTCTTATATGAGTCTTATGGACAGCGTTTATCAAACTCTGTCCAGTGCACACCAAATCCTGACCCGTGAATCACAGAATTTACTTAAATTCTTATTTATACAAATATTGAACGACTTTTAAAACTTTTTTATGGCTAAAATTGTTTGCATAAGTGTACTGAATAATTACCTAAAATTTCAAGACAATAGAATGAATTGTGTAGGAATGCATAAAAAACAAACTCACACACACACACATCCTTTTTTATATATATAGATTTAAATTTTAAATTTTTTGACTAATTTTTCCATATTTGTTTGTTAAATTACAGTAAATTCTCGTTAACACGAACGCCGTTAAAATGAATTTCTTGTTAACACGAAGCAACATTGCGGTCCCGAACTACAGTATATAGGCTTTCCCTTATATTTTTTGTTCGTTAACACGAAGGAAAACCCCGTTAACACAAACTGATTTTGCTTCTCTGAATGAAAAATTGCATATATCGTCGGTGAAAATGTAGAGAAAATCAAAAAAATGTGAGTTTGACTCTAAAAAATGTCAGTTTGCCTCTAAAAATGTCAGTTTGACTCTTAAAAAATGTGAGTTTGACTCTAAAAATGTGAGTTTGACTCTAAAAAATGTCAGTTTGCCTCTAAAAATGTCAGTTTGACTCTTAAAAAATGTCAGTTTGACTCTAAAAACTGTTAGTTTGACTCTAGAAACTGTTAGTTTGACTCTAAAAAATGTCAGTTTGACTCTAAAAATGTCAGTTTGACACTAGAAACTGTTAGTTTGACTTTAAAAAATGTCAGTTTGACTCTAGAAACTGTTAGTTTGACTCTAAAAAATGTCAGTTTGACTCTAGAAACTGTTTCATTCTAAAAAATGTTAGTTTGACTCTAAAAAATGTCAGTTTGACTCTAAAAATGTGAGTTTGACTAACAAATGTGAGTTTGACTAACAAATGTGAGTTTGACTCTAACAAATGTGAGTTTGACTCTAACAAATGTGAGTTTGACTCTAAAAGTGTGAGTTTGACTAACAAATGTGAGTTTGACTCTAACAAATGTTAGTTTGACTCTAAAAAATGTCAGTTTGACTCTAACAAATGTGAGTTTGACTCTAACAAATGTTAGTTTGACTCTAAAAAATGTCAGTTTGACTCTAACAAATGTGAGTTTGACTACAGTATAACAAATGTCAGTTGGATCAATATATATTATATTTTAAATGTATTCGTTAACACAAAACTCCGTTAACACGAAGAAAAATCTCGGTCCTGTCAACTTCGTGTTAACGAGAATCCTCTGTATTTTTCTTTCATATTCATTTGTATATTTGTTATTTTTTTATATTTTTTCATTTATTTTCATAGTTTTCTTTCAAATAATTTTTTGAAATTTTTAAGTGAACAAGCCAGAAAAATATTAAATAAGAAAATAAAACTTTGAATTGTCTATAATTTTGACTTTTAATAGATGTGTTTTTAGTGAGACGTGTCACACACCTTAGCAAATGTAATCTTATTGCACTATCGACTAATATTATCGTGTTGAAAAGTTAGATGTTGAAAGTCATTGTTGGTCATTACTAGATAATGCAGATTAATACTGTATAGCCAATAAATCATTTAAAAAATTTACCTTTTCTGTTGAACCACAAAATAGTTTGGATGGCAAACAAAATAAAATGCTGTTTTCATATTTCTATCAAATATAAATTAATTTCCATAAAAAGTATCAATAAAAGCAATTTACTTGGCAAGTTCTGTTCAAGTATTGGCAAATACTGGTCCTGAAAATATTCTGTAAAATTTAATAATAAATGATTAATTTTCATCTGAGAAATTCCAGATAACTTTTACCACAATAGAGTTTTCACATGATGGAAATAAAAGACACAAATAGTCATTTATGATGTCTCTTCTGTCTAATCTAGCATTATTTTCAGCATCAACTGGAAATAAAACTGAAACAAAACTGATTAATGAAAAATTAAAGAAATAAGAAATTTACCAGCAAAAATGAATGGCAAAAACATCAACTTTTTCAACATGTTTTACTCTCTTAACTGCTAAAATTCAACTGAACGTTGTATAGTCCAGCAATCAACACCTGAAATCGATGATTAATATTTGCTGTGAGGCTAATTATTATTCTGATACTAAATAAATAAATGAATTTTAAAAAATATATTCGGACTGAGCCATTGGAGTTCCAACCATTTAATATAAACAGGCAGGGCCAGAAAAAAGCAGATAAAACGCATCAGGGCCGCAATGTCTGTTTGCAGGGCCGGATGCAAAATTGTAACAAAAAAAAATTCTTTTTTTAAATTTCCAAAAAAAAAAAAATAAAAACCAACAAAGTTTTGGGAAGTTTGTGTTTTTTTAAAAGAAAAATTTAAAATTTAATTTTTTTATGCAATTTTTGCTCCTGGCATTGCAAAAAGTCACGCCAGTCCTGTACAACCCAGATGTCAAATGTTTATTGTTACATAAAACCACGTCACTCATAACAAATTCTATCAACACAATTATAATAAAATATTGCAAAAAAATGATAAATATCCTCCACACTTTGTTTTTGGCGTTTCAAACGTTGGTATTTCATTATTCCCATTTTCATTGCTGTTTTAAATTTATAATAAAAAAATCAATCAATCACGTGAGTTTTAAGCTTAGTTACTGTGGTAACTTAAATATTAGGAATTGTTTTTCTAAAACATTCTAAAAATTTAAACCACTGCCATTGAACAACTTATAAGCACGTGAAGTGTTTTTCGTTATTTAATTAACTCATAATGAAAGCCAAATGAATGGAATATCAATGACAGAATTTGTTTTGATTATTTATCGATGAGTGAGAAAGTGACGTCATAAATAAACTTATCTGACACCTGTGTATATTGAAACTTGATTAAACAGGTAGAACAGTAACATTAAAGCCAGAATAAATTAATGTGTTTATTCAATTGCAAATCAGCTTCACAGTGAATAAGGTTACTTATAGTTGATTTTAAGCTGATTCTTTCAGTGTCTCAAAATAAGATTTTTAATAACAGCCAAGAATAATTTACTAACAAAAAAAAAACAATTTTAAAATAACAAAACATTGAAATATATTGATCTATACTGTTTTATAATGCAAACATGCTAATTTTGTTAATAAGGTTGCTACAATTAGCAATCTTATCAATTTGATGAGTTGCAACTAATCATGTTACAAAATGTAAATTGCTTTTAAAAATATTAAATATGTTTTATTTTTTTTAGATAAAATGTATATAATTAGAAAACAAAATGATTATGATTAGGTTTTTAACCCAAAACAAAATTCAAAGCATAAATATAATTTTTACATAGACGCAACTAATGAAAGAAGTCTAGGTCACTGAAATAGCATATACAAATAACCTCTTTTTCTTTAACGTGGACGTTGTCTTTACATTATCGACCTTGCCCATTAAACAGTTTGTAACAAATCGTGAATATATTTGGATTTCAACGTTGCACATCATATGTATGCAAATGCTGTTTACAATTACAACAAATGTATACATATAATTTTTTATACATTATCTATATTTGTTTCCTAAATCAATAAGGTTTTATCTAACTATTGGATATTTCAAAATAGTTTACTGAAATTTACAGTGCCTAGCAAAAACCCTAATATCTTCTTTAAAAATAAACATTTTTTTACTGTTTTTTTTAATGTAATATGCATAAAACGATCTACAAAACGCATATCTGGTAATATTTGTAGCGATTATGAAACGGGAGTAGAATACAAAAGAAGTTGTGTATCAAGTTGATTAGTTGCGACTAATCTAACCTGAAAATGAATGCGACTAACGGAGGGTTAAACTATAGCCTATAACCTACCCTAACATAAGTGAATTTGAAAGCAGTTTCAGTAAGAGAAAGAAAACACGTGACCTTTTCCCACAAATACGAGAGTGAGAGGTATTGGCTTCTACATTCTCCATCTGGCATTTACAATAACGCGAACGGGCAAGGCTAGTACAGGAGGCCCTCGAGATACATAGTTTCGACATGCATAATCCTCGAGTTACATATACAAATTTTAACGTTAAGGCGCTCTAAAAATTGGTTTTTGACACTGAAATCACTCTTAACAAACTGAATGCACGCAAACAAGTGAAGGAATTATTGTTGAAAACAAATTCTTGGTTATTTAATAACTTATTTTAAGATGATTTACTGATATAATAATGTTTTCAACTTAGTATATGGTCACTTAAATACTTTTTTCAGCATAAATAAGGGATTCCTCGGACTTGCATAAAATTCGAGTTGCATAAAGGGTACTGGAACGAACCAGTTATGTATCTCGAGGGCCTCCTGTACTGTATAAACCAGTCAAGGCTTTACTAAAATTGTTGAAATGACAATTACATTCACTTAAAAAAACCAAGCCAATTTCCCAGTTTTAAATAAGAAAATTGTAGTGTGGAATTTACAATGCAGTTTGCTCTTGCAAGTTGGCAAGAGTGCATACTCTTTTAATAGTATCGCAACAGATTACACTAAAAACACTTCAGATTAGCATATAATAACTGAAGTGTTTACAGACAAACACCGTCAATTGTATACATTATCAGAATTTGAACCATGTTAGTTATCTAATCAACGAGAATTATGAAATTAAAAACAACGCACAACTTGTTACTTATTAAATCAAAAATGATTGCTCTCTTCTCAGTGAAACAATTATTTTCTGACCTATTCTGTGAATGCTCAAAGTTTCACACTGTCGATTTTTAGCAAAATTCAAACTGCAAATTTGAAGGTATGGCTATAATTGTAATAACTTAGTTCAAATACTTTGCCTCGTATATATGACATTTCTTTACAAAGTATTGTATAATTTTTAAATTTCATGTATAATTTTTAGATTAAAAGTAGTGAGAAATTAAAAAAAAAACTTTGTCCTTAGACCCCTAATTGAATATGAATATGATTATTTTGTAGGTAAATCGTGTAGCTTGACAAACTTAAATTATGAGGGATTATGAACCAATAAATTCAATACCGACATCTCAATCATATTATGAAGACTATTATCATCGTAAAAGCCAATTAACTTATTCTTGTAAAGTAAGTAATTAATTAACCATATTCCATTAAAAAACATTATTTAAAAAATAAACTTAATAGCATTAGTCAATAATTTGACACTGCAATGGCTTAAGGTTGTCTCTCAATAAATTACAACAAAATGCGCATTACAAGATTCTTAGATGGATGTCATGTCACGAGGCTAAGTAATCTGTGCTCAATAACAACAAATAAAAGACGTATGACAATATAAACATTATAGCTGTTAAGCTATTAGACTTGAATAAGTCTTTCAGTGGTAAATAAAATATGGAATCAACTTCTGCTATTAGTGACGAAGCAAAGGTGTTTCATGAATACATTGTGAATGGTGACGTTGAAAATGTGAAAAAATTTTTAAATTTCAAGAAACATCATTCATCAATATATTTAAAAGAAAAATCCGTTGCTTATGTAGCAATTAAAAATAAGCAATTCGAAATTTATTCACTTTTATTGTCACATGACATTCGCTTTAAAGATGACGAAGAAAGAAAAATAATAACAACATTATCAGCAGAAGAAATTGTGGCTCTAAATGAAGCTCTTCATACAAATTTTAAACAAATAAAAAATGCAGCTGTGTATTTTCTTCTATCAAACACAAAACTTGTTGGAAACAAAAACAGTGACAAGATAAAAGACGTCGAGAGATACTACAATGAACTGAATGATATTCCTGAGATTGGATTAATTTTTTCAGTTATTAAATGCAGTGGATTTGTTAGCATCATTTTTGACTTTGAAAGAGAATCATTAGACGATATCGATCCAAAGGCAAGCAAAACTGATTTAGGATTATGCTATTATGAAGAATGCAAATTGCTTATTGGAGCTAAACGAGACGATAAAAGAAAATTAAAAGGTACAATCGCTCATGAGCTTACTCATTATGCCATGCACCTTGTGTTTTCAAATTCTTGCAAACCCTATGGTATCAAAGACCTTGGTAACTGTCAAATGTTTAATAATATTACAATTGCTATCAAAAACAAACTACGAAATAATGTTAACATTGACAATATCATACAAACAGTTTTTCAAAACTATTATGAATCGCAATGGCCAATTGAGTTGATTGTCAGAGTTAATCATATGTTAGCTTTTTATGGAAAAGATGACGGTGAAAAGTTGCTTAACGAACAAACTAGTGAATTGCTTAAATATTACAGAGAAAATGTAATGCCACATTGTCAACAATTTATAAAATATAATTACATGTTAAAACCAAAATCTGAAATTGAAATGTTCAATTTGTCATCAACATTGAATTATTCAACTATTCAATTTGAGCCTTCCTCAGAATTCAATAAGTTTGTGAAGATTGTGGCCAACTTTAAGGCTAATAAAGACTTTTTATTTTTATTGATATCAACTTATAGTCCAGAGTTATCAACAGCCAAATTATATCAAACATTAAATCAATTACACTTTACTCCAAATCAGTATTTATTTATTGATTATAAGTCATATTTTAAGCAACCTCAAATCATTGCTAGATTATGGTTATCTGATTCATGTCAATTGTTGATTATTCACGTATCAGAAGCAATTGACTTCGAAAATAATAGTACAGATTTACAAAAACTTATAAACGATTTGTCAGCTCTTTTAAAAGGCAAAACAAAGTTCAAAATTGTGTTTGTTCTTGATAAAAAAAAACTATCAGATGTCTTAGTGCAATTAGATAATCAACAGTGCACTTGTCAAACAATTAAGGATGAACAGTTAAATTTTACTCATTTAACATCAGAAACACAAAATAGGATTCTTTTGAAAAAAGTGAAATTCCAAGGTAAACCAATACTTTTGAATCAATTAATAACTAAAAATAAACAGCAAATTTTAATTTCAATTAATTCTAATTTATTGGAAATGTTAATTTCTAATGAAATCGTTACTATTGGAAGCATTTTAGATACTAAAACGTTTAATTCAAATACTTACATTTTAAGAGAGTTAAGTGAAACAGAAACAAATGCGTTTACAATGAACAATGAACAAGAAACATTAGCAGTGTTTGCAACCAAAAATGCTAAAAACAAAAACATGACATTATCTGAAATGAATTTGATAGATGTAGTTAGTAATGAAAAAGTAGTTGTAATTGCCGACAGTGCTGGAAGTGGAAAATCTACATTGCTAACTCACATTGGCATTTTAATTAAAGAAAAATTCAAAGATCTGTGGATTGTCAGAGTAAATTTAAATTCTTTTACTCAAGATTTTAAAAGTAAATTGAAAAGTACTCATCAATTTACTTCTGATGAAGCTGTTGAGTTTTTATTTGAATCTCTAAAATTGTTTAATTTAACTAATGTTGAGTTTAGCAAAACGATTTTTAAAAGCACTCTTGATAAAGCCATTGTGATGTTTGATGGATTTAATGAAATTAATCCGGATTATGCAGATATTGTTGAAAGTTTAGTGAATTCAACAATTGAAGCAAAAGTTAAGCAAATTTGGTTAACAACAAGGCCACAGTGTAAAACAATGCTAGAAACCAAATTTCCTTGCAAAACATTTCAAATCAATCCATTTAGTAAGCAAAATCAAGTTGATTATTTAGTCAAGTTTTGGAAAAACAATTTTAATCTTGAAATAAATGATCTTAATTTGAATGAATTTGCAAGAAAGCTACATGAATCAATGTTCACACTTCAAATTAGTTTTTTAGAAAATCCATTACATTTAATGATGTTCGCAGATGCATCATTAGATCAATGCAAAGAGCTTTTACAATCATCTTATAAACAAAAACATTTAAAAAACATTTTAAAACTTGGCGATTTGTATGATAAGTTTATAAGTAAGAAATTTGAAGTTTATCAAGGAGAGAAATTGCAACAAGATACGAGTAAAATTGGAGTCAATATGCTTTTTCCAACAGAAAAACTTATTGAAATTCATCAAAGAGAAGCACTAAAGCTGTATTTTGCACAAAAAGAATTGAATATTTTATTAAATGGTCAAAACAAACAAGAAATTTCTTTGAAGCAAATTGAGGCTTTTGGAATTATTAAAAACATTTCAAATAATCTGCCGGAATTTGTTCATTTGACATTTGCTGAGTATTTAGTGGCTACTTTTATAGCTAATACAACATTAAAACAACAAATCACTAAGGAAATGGCAGACATACTGCTAAAAACAGTGTTTTTAACAAAACCATTTAATCTGATAAGATCATTTTTAAATGAAATACTTACGGAAATCGATACAAGTAAAATGATTGAAGTTTTTAATGTTTGGGAACAATATTTCATGGGTAAACGTAGTCCAGTCTCATTAGCTTTAATTGAAGGCAATGACAAAATCATTGAACTTTTGTGTTCCTGTTTTAAAAATACTGCACTTAATAATCAAATGTTTATTAAAGAATACAAATATGGTGAAACTTTACTGCATTTAGCTGTACGCAAAAACAATAAACAATTAATAACCATGTTAATTGATGATTTTCGAATAAATGTGGATGTAAGCAATAACAATGGTGATCAACCAATACACTATGCAGGTTATTTTAGTGACCAAATAATTATTGACATGCTATTTAAACAACATGGCGCAAATGTTAATGCAGTTAATAGATATGGCAATACAGTTTTGCATTGTGCTGCCGAAATAAATAGCGCAAAAGTAGTTCAAATGTTAATTGATAATGGAGCAAATATAAATGCAGTTAATAATGAAGGCAAAACAATTTTACATTGTGCTGCTGACAGAAATAGCATGAAAGTGGTTCAAATGTTGATTGAGGCTTATGGAGTAAATGTTAATGCTGTTACAAATGATGACAAAACACCATTACATTTTGCTGTTGTAAATAACAGCAAAGAAGTAGTTAAAGTGTTAATTGATAATGGAGCAAATGTTAGTGCAGTTAATAAGTATGGCAATACTGTTTTACATTGTGCGGCTAAAATAAATAGCAAAGAAATAGTTAAAATGTTGATTGATAATGGAGCAAATGTAAATGCAGTTAATAATGATGGCAGTACAGTTTTATATTGGGCTGCTGACAGAAACAGTCAAGAAGTAGTCAAATTGTTAATTCATAATGGAGCAAAGGTAAATGCAGTTAATAATGATGGTAATACTGTTTTACATTGTGCTGGTGACCGAAATAGCAAAGATGTAATTAAGCTGTTACTTGATAATGGAGCAAATATTAATGTAGTTAATAATGATGGCAATACAGTTTTATATTGGGCTGCTGAAAGCAATAGCACAGAAGTAGTTAAAATGTTAATTGATAATGGAGCAAATGTAAATGCAGTTAATAATGATGGCAGTACCGTGTTACATATGGCTGCTCTTCTTAATAGAAAAGAAGTAGTTAAACTTTTAATTGATAATAGGGCTGACGTTAATGTCGTTAATGATGATAACACAACACCATTACATATTGCTGCTATGAACAATAGCAAAGAAGTAGTGAAGCTGTTAATTGAGAATGGAGCAAATGTTAATGCAGTTAGTAAATATGGATGTACAGTTTTACATTGTGCGACTGAAATGAGTCACAAAAAAATCGTTAAAATATTAATTGACAATGGAGCAAATGTTAATGCAGCCACAAAGTATGGCAATACAGTTTTACATATGGCTGCTGAAAGAAATTGCAAAAAAGTAGTTAAACTGTTAATTGATAATGGAGCAAATATAAATGCAGTTAATAATGATGGTAATACCGTTTTACATTGTGCAGCTGAAATAAGTCGCAAAGATGTAGTTAAAATGTTAATAGATAATGGAGCAAATATAAATTCAGTTAATAATGATGGTAATACAGTTTTACATATAGCCGCTAAAAATAATAGCAAAGAAGTAGTTAAACTATTAATTGATAATGGTGCAAGTGTTAATGCAGTTAATACGGTTGGTAATACCGCTTTAAATGTAGCTGCTAAAAAAAATGACAAAGAAGTAATTAAACTCTTGATAGATTATGGAGCAAATATTAATACAGTGAATAATAATAGCAATACAGTGTTACATTGCGCTACTAAAGTAAATAGCAAAGAAGTAGTTACAATGTTAATCGATAATGGAGCAAATATGAATGCAGTTAATATGTATGGAGATACCGTTTTACATTGTGCGGCTGAAAGAAATAGTAAGGAAGTAGTTAAACTGCTAATTGATAATGGAGCAAATGTTAATGCAGTTAACAAGTATGGTGATACTGTTTTACATTGTGCAGCTGAAATAAATAGTGCAATAGTACTTCAAATGTTAATTTTAGATTATAGAGCAAATGTAAATGCAGTTAATAATATTGGTAGTACAGTTTTACATTGTGCAGCGGAAAGAAATAGCAAAGAAGTAGTTAAAGTGTTAATTGATAATGGAGCAAATGTTAATGCAGTTAATCAGTATGGAAGTACAGTATTACATTGGGCTGCTCTACACAATAGCAAATATGTAGTTAAAATGTTAATTGAAGATTATGGAGCAAATGTTAATGCGGTTGCTAATGATGGCAATACAGTGTTACATTGGGCTGCTGAAAGAAATAGTAAAAAAGTAGTTAAACTTTTAATTAATAATGGAGCTAATGTTAAAGCAGTTAATAATGATGGTCAAACACCGTTACACATAGCCATTGTTCATAATAGCAAAGAAGTAGTCAAGCTGTTACTTGATTTTGAGCCTGAATCACCATTAAATTTTATACACACTTTGGGATGATTTAACCTACATTAATTTTATATTAACTATTGTAGTTAAAGTATTTGTTTGATTACTTTACAGTTTACTACTTCATTTTATTTTGCATGACAGACATTGCAAAAAAGTTTCATCTAATTAAAATTATCTTTGTAGTCACAACAAGAAATTAATAAAGACCCCATAAAGGAATGTACACATACCAACAGTTCCTAAAAAATCTATTCATCTTCTTCCTTATTCATAAATAATAGTATCTCGTAAAGAATTGCATTGTAAATTTACACCTAACTAATACATATTTTTATAAACTATCGGTATGTATTATTTGAAAAAAGCGGTTATTTTTAAACAGTTTATACCGATTAATTAATAAAATGTTTTATTGGCATTGGCCATGTACAGTATATACACTTATAACAATTTTTATAATGTTGATTGTTTTTGACTTACTTGCTTCTTTGACAGTGTACGATTTGATGCTCGCCTTTTCTTTCACTGTTTCTTCTACTGACTTAATTGCAATTCTGTAAATAAAGAAAATAAATGTCAATATGTCATTCCAATAAACAAAAATTATTATTTTAACCTTAACAGCTACTTCAAATGTATCAATCACTCTTATAATTTTCTAAGTAAACATTTAGCGATTTATTGCCCTCAACAAATTTTAACTTAGTATGCTGAATTAAATTCAAGAATCCATTGAAAACACTAAGAAAATAAAAATGAATATAACAAAACTAAAGTGTTAATTATCATAATTACAATTACTTACTATGTAAACTTTTAGCTCTAGGAAATAATAAGGTTTACTTGATATGTCAGTTCCGGTTTTTGAAGTATGAAAAATATGAACCTTGTCATGCGTTGCTAATCATATGACACTTAAATGCTTAGTGAAGACTGTGAATAGCATCATTACTCAACTTCATTATCATAACGTGCCATTACATACAGCCCAGACTCAACATGGGGTCTATGGATGACCTACTTACGGTCCGCTCATTGTCCGCTCACCTGAACGCTCTAAAACGGATCCCAAAAGTTTGCAAGCGCTCAGTGTAGAGTACGACTTATGCTATTTTGTGATAAAAAGACTATACCGTACCTATTTTTAACTAACCTAACTTAGAAAAATGACTAAATTATCCTGACTAATTTAACCTAATTAAAACGAAAGAAATTATAAAAACGTCTTAGTGGTGATTTTTCTAAACGTAAAAGACGTATAGCGATATTTTCTTAGTGACACGAGAAGTGAGCAGAAGTTGAGCTAAAATTGTCGCTCAACCAAGTGCGATCATTAAGCAGGTCATCCATAGACCCCATGTTGAGACTGGGCTAAATCTAATAGCTTCTTATCTTGCGTCATGGTTTTGTGGGGCATGTTACTGGCTACATTTCCCTGAGATCATATTGTTGGCGTCGTATACCCCTAGAACCATTCAATTGACTTGGCTCCAAGTACTGTAAATGTTTCCCGTTGTAATTAGTCCATTTTGTTAAAAAATTTAAAGAAAACATTTTAAAGACAAAATTATTTTAATTGGGTTTTTTTAATACTTATTGATTCTTAATGGCTATTTTGAAAATTTCAAGCAACACAAGTTATTTGGTGTTGGCAAAGTGGTGTCACTGTCAGAAATTGATGTGCACAGTAAAAGTCTTCCCATTTGAAGCTGTCACTAACATTTCCGGCAAAGGAAGCAATGATTCCACAATCATAACCTGATGCCAACCTCGGGGTACCTTGCGCCCAACCATTATATGGTCCAACAGACGAACCATCAATCCATTTAAAATCACCATTTTCAGTCTTTTTGAATCCAATCCAAATTAATTTCCAATTTTTGGCAGGCGTTTTCTTGATGAAATAATCTCTAACAGCTTCATGAGTTTCTCTGTCTTTCAACAGGGCCAATGTCTGATTATTTTGTTGGCAATAGTCATAAGCTTCACTCCAGTTAGTACGTTTATTGTAGTCAAAAAATGCAGTGTCTTTATGACGAAAACACTCCTTATCTCCACAATCCAGCTCTTTATGAATCAAACATTAGTTGTTAATTACATCAAAATAAAATATAAGTTAAAAAAATTACCAGAGCAGTTTTTTCCACCCAAAAGATAAGGACAGTTGACACAGGAAAAGTTAGATCCATCTTCACTTGCAATGCATTTACTTCCACATTTGCAAGGATTATCTTTGCAGGGATTTTTAGTAATTGGCTGGAAAACAAAGTTAGTAAGTACAGTACCTAAATTGAAAATTTAGTTCTTATACAAGTTCTAGTGCTACAGTATAGTAGTAATAGATGACTCAACTCAAAATTTTACTTTTGATAGGCTGTTTTTAATAAGAAGTGTCACACACCTTGGGAGACACTGATCTAATTGGATTTTATTACAAAGTGACTCTTTAGTCGACTAAAATTAATTTTGACTTGACTTTAGTCGAGTTGAGTCTAGGTCACTCAGTACTACATAATAAAATCCAGGGCATTTTATGGAGCCAGATTCAAAAATCGTAAAAAAAGAAAAATTTGACAAAAAAAAATTGTCAAAAAAAATAATAAAAAGAAATTGTCAAAAAAAATAATAAAAAGAAATTGTCAAAAAAAATAATAAAAAGAAATTGTCAAAAAAAATAATAAAAAGAAATTGTCAA